>JAMKQA010011170.1:0-30824 GCA_024699735.1 Posidonia australis
CGTTTTTGATCGGTCGACCGAATTTTACAACGGTCGGGACAATTCGGAACTCCGAAAATATTTCGGTCTGCCGAATTGTAACTTTACTCTTTTGATCGATGCTTTCGGTGTGCCACGCTATCTTCCGATGATCTTCCGAAAATTGCTGAATCGGTAGTCCGATTTTGATCGGTCGACCGAATTTCTGGAATCTTTGGATTGCTTTGAATTTCGGTGCTCCGAGCAATGTTCCGATTATTCCTGATTCGGAATACCGAAAAACTTCGGTATGCCGAAAATGATCTAAGCTCCAAAAAGCTTCTATCTTGGCATGTAAGTCCAAACACATATATAATAGAATATTTTGCTTTCATAAATGCTTTTTATATTTTCTGAAGTGATTATATAACATTTAATCACAAACCATTTTGTTATCATCAAAATGTATTTATAGATTTTTCAACACTTGTAAGTTGACATTTCTGTCGAAAGACTAAATGTCAATGTTGTGCTAGATATTTTGAGATGAGTCCTACTATAAGTTGAATTTATTTATTTGTTTATATATTGTGAAATATTAATATAGTTGTCAATAGACTGATTATTCTTTTGGTTCTTGCTTATTTATTTGTTTATCTATTTAATTTTTAAGTTAATGCATCTACTTTAATATCAACCAACATTAATTCAATTATTATGCATAATGGCATAAATTTTAAATACTAAAAGGAAAATGTTAATTATGATTGTTCTTGAGTACATGGATCTTAACTCTTTGGACAAAACAACCTCATTTTTTTGAGTCAAACAGTTCTATTGAGAACAAAAAAGCTTATGAAAAATAAAAATGTTCCAATCGATTAAGTCTGATGATCACGAAATGCATCATTCCAAAAACTTTTAGAGGCACAATGTCCGAAGAGACAAATGCTAGAAAGTTTCTCAATAATCTTGAGTAACAATTTACTAAGAATGAAAAAACAAAAACTAATACGCTTTTGACAAATTTGATTTCTATGAGGTATAAAACCAAGGAGAATATAAAGGAGTACATTTTGGATGTGTCTCACGTTGCTTTAAAACTTAAGACAATTAAGTTAGAATTGTCAGAAGACTTGTTCGTTGATCTCTCTTCCTACACAATTTAGTTAATTCAATATCAGTTACAACTGCTAGAAGAAGAAATAGACTCCTATTGTGTCCATTTCGCATTGTACGTAAGAAGAAAAGAAACTGAGGCAAGACAAGATAGAGAGTGCTCACCTAACTTCTACTTCTAAGAACAATGGCAAAAAAAAAGATAAAGTCCAATGACATTACAGGTGCTATACCCAAGAAGCAACATGAGTAGAATGAGTTTATTTACCACTTTTACAACAAGGATGGGCATCAGAAAGTTAAATTGTACCAAGTATCATACTTGACATGCTAAGAAAGGTACATTTCCTGTTTTAGTTTGCTTTGAAGTCAACAAAGCTTTTGTAACTAGATACACTAGATGGATAACATTTGATGCTACTACTTACATAAGTATGTCTACGTAGGATTGACTAAGTTGTTGGATACCAAGTGCTGGCGAAATTTACATTTTCGTGGGTGATGATAATAAAGTTGAAGTAGAAGTAATTAGTCATTTTAAATTACTGTTAAAAATTAATTATTATTTATATTTGAATGTGACTTTTGTTGTACCGTCAGTTAGGCGAAATTTGATTTTTATTTCTATTTTAAACAAATCTGGATGCTCTTGTATTCAAAGAAATGAAAAAATTAGTCTTTTTCAATGTTTTAATCTTATTAGTACTAGTTCTTTGATTAATAATTATAATTTATATTTACTTGATATAATAAATCCTCATAATGAAACCTTATATTTTACATCAAGAGGTACAAAGCAAAAATTAAATAACAAATCTACTTTATTATGGTATAAACGCTTAGGTCATATCCCTAAATAACAAATAGAGAGGTTTATGATTCTTCATTCTCTAGTCTTAATAGACTTCCAAGTGGTGTAAAAAATAATGTAGTATCTCATTAACAAAAGTATGTTGAGTCTAGAGAATCAAATAAATGTAGAAATAAATGTAGACTTTCAAGTGATGTAGAAATAAATGAAAGTCTACTGAGTCTAGAGAATGAAGAATTTCATTTGACACAAATTTCTCTATTCGTTATTTAGAGATGTGATCTAAGCGTTTCGTTATTTAGAGATGTGATCTAAGCGTTTGTGCCATAATAAAGTCTGATAGGATTCGCTCAGTCGAGGTATCGTGTGGAGGACATCGAGAGGACGTATCCTATGGTGGCCGGGACGGATAGTGCATGTACCTCATGGCTGATAACGTCCTGAGTAATATGACAACCTTCCCTAGTAGGGGTTGGCACTCTGAGGATTCTCCAAGTGAGAGGACTACGGGACGGATTCGCTCATGCACAAGGTGGTGGATCCATTGCAACACAGACGCCGTGGTCGTTCCTAAGTAGACTGCTATGGCTAGTGTTGACTACTTGATATCGGACAGTACTACACGTTGTTTGTGGTTTTGGTGAACCCCAGTTCAAGAGTTAGGCTCTGGCCTGGTAGACGTAATAATGTTGCGCTAGTGTGGTGTTGTGCTTTAGGAGCGGTGGCTCCGTGGTTTTGCCTCACAGAAGGTCGTGGTATTACATCAGTGTGGCGTTGTATTTTGGAGCGGTGGCTCTGTGACTTTGGTGTTGTGCTTGGGTCCAAAGGAGACTGTATTGTGTAGAGCAGAGGTTCTGTAGTTGTGCTTTATGGTTGTTGTGCGTGTTCTATATGCTATAGAGAGCGTTCAAGTACCGTTAGTTGTCTGATTCGCATAAAGAGCGTGTGGAATCACGCTGTGTGCTTTGACATGGCTTTTAGACTTAATTTGGCAAGAGTGGCCATCTCGAACATGAATAAAAGATTTTAAAAGAGTATGCACATGATTTTGAAACAAAAAAGAAAAGAATGATTTTAAAGACATGGTTTTACGATTTTACTACTTTCCGGACAATAGTGAATTGCCTGAACTTAGTGTTACGACATCCAAGTAAGATGCCTATGCTTGTTGTGTGGGGCATAGTTACGCTTATTTCCTCAATGTGTTGTGCGGAGTGGTTAGGTGAGGTGTGTGTTGGATAACTGTTTAAGTGATCACTCATGTGTGCTTTGGTTTTGGTGTTTTTGACATGTGCAGGATAAAAGTTGGTTTTGTTAATGCATATAAAAAGAGTCATGCTGCCACACATCAAGAATTCTGATGAGTTTGTAGTTTAGCTTTATTTCTATTGTTTTTAGATTTATTCTTGCTAAGTGTACTTAGATTTAATTGCATAATTAGTGTAATCTTAATTCTAATAAAATATAAAAAGAAAGGAAAAAAATGAAAATTTGTAGCTAGATTGAGTAGTAACAACTTGAAGGTTGTTACAAAAGCCTACTTTGATAGAATGTTGTTTCGATTAACCTAGTCTTATAATAGAAGACAAACTATATTTGATCACCAATAATGAATTTATTTGATTTCATATATCATGTAGTGAGATTAATTGCATGCTCAAACAAATACTAAATAAACCTAAGGTATAATATTTAGTATAACTTTAATCGCATGCAAAATATTTTGTGTGAAAACTAATTCATGTGAAAGTTAGCAATGCAAAATAGCATAATATTTAAACAATTCGAAGGTTAATTATGCAAAATATCCATGTATTTTCCTCATTTAAAATTTTTCATGTTCACAAGTGAAAAAAAATTACGCATACGTGTTTTCATGTGCAGTTGCGTGGTCTTCTTCTTCTTCTTCTTAGGTTACATTTGGAAACGTTTTTTCTTATCTTGTTTATTGAGAAAAGCTAGTTTTTTGTTAAACTATACTGTTTGTAGCTTTTACAGAGGTAAAGAAAAACTTGTTTGGTTTTTATATTCAATAAATACTTATGAATTAATTAAAAGAGTATATTATCCTCGCCCTCGTCGTTCCTGTCGTCGTTGCCTATCGTCATCTGCCACCTACTGCCGCCATTGTCTACCGTCCACCGTACGTTGCCAACATCGTCCACAGTTGTCGCCATCCGCCACCCATTACTGTCAACGTTCACCGACTATCATCATTTACCGACCGTCGTTGTTGCGGCCACCAGTGTCTATCACCATTGTCACTTTAAGTTCGTGTTGTAATTAAAATCAATTTCTGAGGATATTATTAGAAAAGTTATAATTAATATTCATAACTTTTTAAAAAACTAATACCTATTAGTTTTTTAAAAGTTGTCAATAACTTAAAATGAAATAAAAAGTTAGCTTTTTTAGAAAAGCTTGACAAATTTGCACCATTTGTAAATCCTTACAGGGTAATAAACATTTAATGCAATAAATTTATACTAAAAAGTGTTTCCAAACGCTACTTTAATCTTCTTCCTCCTCTGAAACCAACCACCACGACTAAAGGTACTTCAACCACCACACCATAGTGTTGTGATTCCCTTGAGTCTTGGGTGTTATTTGCGGACAAATTTCCATGCAAAGACTCGAACAAGCGGGAGTGCAGAGGAGAAGCCCAAGTCCTTGGATTTCACCACCAGTCCTGCCCAACTACGATCAATTTTGGCTAAATTAGGCAAGGGGTTGCCCACCTTTGCTGTCAATTCGCTCAATTGATGTTGTATTCTGCAGAGGAGCTGTTAAGGAAGGAGGAGGAGGAGGATAATTTTTTTTAATGGATGAAAAACATCATTTTTAGGTTGTTCATGCATAAAACAATATGAATTCAACGAATTTCCAACATGTTTGATGTCAAAAAAATACAAGATTTCATGATGAAATGACATAATTACTTTCATACCACTTGTTGAAAAAGGATTAACAAATATTCAAATTTTCTATAAAAAACTTATTTTCAAGATTGAATCGTGACAAATCATCACAAATTATATTATATACAGATACAATCTGAGTCCATGTTTGATATAGGGTGAGGGATGGAGTGAGAGAGAAGATACGTAAAAAAAGTGTAGGATTTGCGGACTATAATTTTTATTTATAGAATTATGTAATTTACCATATTTTCAATCTAATCCATCAACAAATAGAAATATGTCAAATGGTCTTTATACATTAAACCTATAACACTTAAGATGTTAATAGGCTCAACTCAAAAAACCAAATAGAACACTTTTAATGAGCCTAATCACAAAAATAGCATACCATACTTTAATTGATTTTATTTTAACTCACACTTAAGGAGGTTTGTGCACCCAGAAAGTAAAGGAAATGATTTGACAGGAATTTCATTTCCTGTTGACCATACAAAAATAAAGGTGCTTATGTACTTAACCAGAAATGATTTCAAATGAAACTTAATTCCTTCACTTTCCAGAGTATATAAATTATAATTCTTTTCATTTCCTACCCTACCCGATGGAATTTTGACGGAATCTGCCCCATCCTCCACCTCGTCCCCTCCATACCCTGTCCTCCACCTCCTCTTTTCATTGCCCCGTCCTCCTTGAGTCCCCCTCCTCCTTTGCCTCCTCCTCTCACTGCCTATCCTCCCCGAGTCCCCCCTACTTCGCCTCCTCCTCTCACTGCTTGTCGAAAAAGAAACGAAATGAAGCCACAGTGGAGTCGGATAGGAGAGAAGCGGAAACAAAATGGAGAAGGAATGTTATTACTAAAGAAAAAGAGCGACGGCAGCGACGATGGCTCGGTCTCCCCCTCCTCCCATTCTCCGTCTTCTGCTGTTGCCGCTGTGCCTGCGTCGCAGCATCGGGATACAATGGCGGTGGTAGGGGATCTGGTGTCGTCCCTTAACGCCCGTAAAAGGTACAGGGAGGTCGCGCTAGCGCTTCAATCTGACGTGCGAGATGCAACAGTGGAGTTCTCCTTCCTAAGGATGGAGGGCCTCGGGGTCTTCTTAAGGCCCTCCGGTCCATCGCTCAGAATGACGCTGCCGTCCCCCTCTTCCAGAGTTCCCAGTCCATTCCCAAACTCCATGGTGGACGAAATCATGATGATTACTGTACGTAGATTGTTGAGTTCCAGTACTGTTATGTTGCTGTAGATGTGGAAGACGATGAATATTTGTGGTTGAACTTGTGAAGAGTGGACATGAGGATAAGTTCCCAATGTTTTTTTACTATCTTATTATCTTGTATATTTAGTGAATTTCATGGGCTCAATGAATTTTACATTTGCTTCATGCCCTCCTCTTCACCCAATTAATGACTTCATAGTTCTGTTTTCAAGGGACTAATAATTCCACATTTTTTCTTGTAAGACCGACTTCTTAAGTGGAGTAGGTTTCTTTAATTTTGTTATTTTTTTTGGAAATTTTGGCATAGCCTTAAGTTTTTCTTTGTCGCAGGAAGAAGAGAGTGATCCATATCATCTTGACTTGGTTTTACCATCCAATATGGGCTTGCCACTTTGTCAATCTTTTCATACTAGAACTTGAGAATGAGTTATGTTGTTTTTGGCAATACCCTCCTTTTGTAGACTGATTTATTGGTAGTGTACTTAGTTGTCCAAAAGCAATTTAGAGGTCATGTTTGATCTACAAAATTTGGTAGTTGAGTCATTAATGGCCATTGATTAAAAAAGACAACATCCATTTAAGCATTATAACAATGCTTCTTCGTTTTTGTCTTACCTCTCTTTGTAATTGAGTAAATGTTTCAGTTAGGTAGCTTTGGCATAACATTTCTAAGACACAGTTGGTATCAATTGCTTCATGCAATTCTATATTTCTTGTTTTCCAATAAAATACTTGATATGTAATAGTATTTTCCTCACCTTTAGCTTACAATGCATTATTTACTGGCAAGCTAGTGTAGTATATTGTTAATTTTTTTTAGGAATAGTATATTGTTTTGGTTCAATTATAGGCATTCTCAATTAAGGTCTGTAATCGAGCGCACATTTGGAGTGGTAAAACATCATTTCGCTATTCTTCGAGGTTACATGCCATTCCTTTTTGAAACACAAGCTAAGATTGTTTTAGCATTTTTTTGCTTCATAATTTTATTCATAAAGCGAATCGTGAAGATTTACTTGAAGATCTTGAAGATGAATTAGAAGAAATTTTGGAAGCCAATCTTCCAGAAGTTGTTCAAGAGTTGGACGAAGAAGAAGAAATATATAATGGTATTGGATTAACTCAAGAACAAAAAAAAAGAAGCAAATCAAATGTATGAAATATCGTAAATTCCATGTGACAACGTTGATTATTGTAATTCATTTATAAGAATTTGTAATGTTATTAGAACTTTTGTATGACTCAAACTTATATTTTGAGAGATATTTGATTGAATTTTAAGTTAATAATTATGAAATTATCAATGTCTGTTTTCCTTTGAAATTTGTTGATAAGCGCAAACACTTATATTTTAGTTTCCTTTGTTTTCCTGAATAGGCACAAACAACAAGAAACTTGGTCAACAGGAAATCAGTTTCTCTTGCTTTCTATTTCTGGTAAATCCTGTTGACTCTGGAATTCTATTTCCTATCAAATTTTGTGTACAAATAGACCCTTAGTTGGATTTTAACCCAACAGTCACCTCTTCAAGTCCACCATTGTAGGTAAATATGCCAATCTAATGTTCAGCAACATTGTCGACAAGTAATATATGAATACTGATTTCCTTAAAGGATAATGCTCTGGCGAAAAACAAAAACATTGTCGACAAGTACAACATTGATTTGTCCACCGCCAACACCATAAAGAATGCTAATAGGAGGACATGGACTGATCTGGAGTGCCAGGCAACCGCCATCGCAGCCATCGAAGGTTGTCTTTGCCATTTCCTTTCTTTTTCTTGAACTTGAGAGTGAGAGAGGGAGACACAGATGGATGTCTTGGGGCACTTTGTGAATGGCCAAAGGCTTTTAGTTATATATTGGTAATGAAGATTAGTTTATCATATGGTCATCATACGCTCTTTCCACGATGGAAGGCAGATCTTTCAAATGAAAAAGCATAGGTTAATATCTCTTAACGACCATCCAGGAGTGTATTTGGTAAAAATTTGAGGTTCTAACACAAAATCGAAGGAAATTTAAAATCTTAAATTTTCTTGTTCTATAACACATCTAAAAAAAATCCTTTTTGGTTGGTTAGTGAGAAACCTAGATTTTGATTTTATTTTTTAATATGAAGTATATAACAATGATTCTATAATATGTTATTGTATTTTTTTGTAAATGTAAAAGAAAAATTAATTTAAAAATTGTATTTCATCCAAAAATCAGGTGGATTATTACATAATCGAACTCATGTTTGATTATTTCATTAGCTGAAAATATATATGAACTTGAATTGTAGATTTTATAGAATCCTATGTAGAATCTGTCATGTCAATTCTATTTGGTTAAGATTATAGGTCACATTAGATTCTTGTAAAATCAAAGTGTCTAGAATTTTTACCAAATGCATTCTAAGATTACAACAAAATTTAACTGGCTAGAAAGTCAACCGTTCCAATCTAGCCATAATCCATATGTGGCTTGACTCAAGTTGATTACAACCATGCATGATCAAAGGGACAAGCTAAGGGAAGTAAAAGAAAATCGAGTACAATTAGTCCATTTGATTTGGTAATAAGTTTAATAATAACCAACTTAGACATGGTGTTGTTTATTAGTTGAGATTGGATTAGATAATGACTATTTCAAAACAGACTGTCCAACGACGATTGACCTAAAAGTCGACCACTCACAAACTCATAGAGCCCACTCCATACACATGACAATACGTCCTGTTAGTTTGTGAGAGGTCGACCCAAAGTCGACCTTCATTGGTTCGCCTATTGTTTTCCTTCTTCTTTTTTACGTGAAGCACTTAGGTGAAGTAAAGTATGTTCTTGGGATTAGAATCATTCGAGACAGATCTAAAAGAACTCTAGTGTTGTCCTAAGAGAAGTACATTAAGAAGGTACTAAGTAGGTTTTATATCACTTATGCAAAGCCTAGAGACACTCCATTGAGAAGTCAATTCAAGCTATCTAAGGAGCAATCACCAAAGATAGGAAAAAATCGAAAGCATATGTCTAGAATACTATCTGCTTCTATAATTGGAAGCGTGATGTATGCTATTGCTATGGTGTGTACCAGACCTGACGTAGCTCATGTAGTGGGAGTTGTGAGTCGATTCATGTCAAATCTAGAAAAAGAGTATTAGAAAGCAGTGAAGTGGCTTGTACGATATCTGAAAGGCACATCAAGTGTGGGACTTTGTTTCAGTGTGGGACTTTGTTTCAGAAAAAACGATGTGATTTTGTAGGACTTTTGTGATGCAAATTTGAGTGGTGACTTTGATGGAAGAATGAGCACCACAGATTATTTTTACACCTTAGGAGGTACAACAATCAATTAGATGTCAATACCATAGAAGAGTATTTCTCTCTCAACCACTGAAACAAAATATATGACAATCTCAGAAATTGCCAAAGAGATGATTTGGTTGAAGAATTTTTTGGAGTTGGGAAAGAAACAACACAGTAGTACACTTTTCAGTGATAGTCAGAGTATCATTCATATTGTAAAGAATCCATTCTTTCTTGTTAATGCTAAGCACATCTAATTGAGATATCATCACATTCATGGGTTAATTGAGGATGAGACCTTGACAATATTGAAGAAGGTACTTGGTGTAGAAGAAGATACTTGGTGTAGAAAATCTATCAGACATGTTGACCACGGATGTAAGCACTCAAAAACTAAGGCTATACACGACCTTAGTTGGTCTCCAAGGTATTTAAAAAAGGGAGACGTCACACTAGGAATAGTACTCAACATAAGGAGAAGAATTATAGAAGAACCTCATTGATTAAATGATCAGTTTCCAAGTAAGAGATTGTTAAATATGTGGAGCCTGATCATGCTGAATCCTTGGTTCGTAGAGTAATTTTTTAGTACTATGATGTCCTAGTTCCCTTCTATATAAAGGGACAGTCTTCTGTAACATGTAAATTTGATATCGAGAGTAGAAAAAAAAGCCTAATGTGGCCATAGACATAGTCAACTTGTCGAATTATGTAAATCTCTATTTTCTATGTGTACTTAGTTATTTTCTTCTTCACTCCTTCTCAAGATCCTATAAGGATAACTTTTCCTAATAGAATTGTATAGAACAAAATGATGATCTCTTGAGGTCACTCGAGTGGATGGATAATGATCCCATCACTCGAATGGTTAGATTATGATCCCCTTACTTGAATAGTTGTGAATTCGAAATCCAACTTTAGTGGTGCAATAAAAAGATGATGATGCTATGTTCATAAGCAAAGACTTGCTCCTAAGAAAAAGCTTTTTTAGCAACCATGACTTTTCGTTTCTTCTCATGAGATACAAAGACTATTACTACAACACATCGTGAGATTAAGTCTGGCATCAAAGAAGTCAATGTCTGGGAAGTTTCCTAAATCATTCAACAAACGTACACAACTACACAATGAAAGGTAATAATAATATGACACTTCAAGAAACAAAGAAGAAGAGAGAAAAGTAACGGTAACATGCCCATTAAACAAAAAGATCGAACGTTAGACAATCTAGACTACTCTTAAGTCTTGTCACATGTATGACTTTGTTCAACAATTACACCAACCAATGCTTGAATTTCCCAAGCCATGAAGTCATGCATCTCTTTGTCTCCCATGCGGTGGAATTTAAGCAGGAAGTGTCCACAGACCATCGCCTAATCCCCTTTTTTTTCTTCCTGGAAGTAGGAAGACAAGTCGAAAGTCAATCTTCATGAACTTGAGAACAAGAAGGCAAGATACATAATTCAAAACAGCTCTGCTCTTCTCCCATCCATCCATGGCCATCTCCAACGCAAGGAAACCCTCCACCCTTCTCACAACCATATTTCTACTGTGCATCTCAACCCCAAATGCTCAACAGACCGGACCTTTTGAGCTCAATAGACCAGACCTCTAACCAAAAGTTGTAGCGCAGGCAACTACGCTACCAACAACACTTTTAGCTCACCTCAATAGTCTTCTTGAGAATTGAACATCCATTACCTCCACCAGTGAGTTCTCTGATTAGCGGTGGATCTAAGATTTTTTCTAACGTAGGGCATAATTATATAGACGATAAATCTTTTAAAATAAATATAATAAAATAATAAAATTTAGATATTATTAATATAACTACACATAAATAAAAAAATAGAAGAAATAAATAAATAAATAAATAATACTTTAAATAAAGTACATTACACACGCCACCAGATATGCATAGATACATATCTTGTTACCATTTGTCGTTTGACGAAGATAAATCAATTCAAGTGTTACAATTGATGGTCTTATTTTTTCTAATTAGTCAATGACTCTAAGAGCCTGTTTGAAATCTCCTACTTGTAGAAGTGAGATTTTGCATTTTTACTAGAAACTAGTTTTTAAGAGGTTGCAGTAAAAGTTAGATTGTAAGTGGCTGTTAAAAATCCTATTTGGCAAATAAAGATCCATGAGTTGTTATTGGACTTTAAAACTATTTAAATTACATATTTACCCTCTTTCTTTCTTTCCTTCCTATTCTTCCTTCCTCTTTCCTAGATAGTAAAGTAAATGCACATTCTATTTATCCAGCTTCTAGCAGAAGCTTCCTCAGGCCAGCTTCTACAAAAACATGATTTTATATACAGATCCTCTCATTCAGAAGTTGTGGCTTCTATGAGAAGTGAAACAGTTAGACCCCGTTTGGAATTATTTTTGTAGTTTTCCATGATTTACTAGAAGTTAACCACCCAGAATCTATCTAGAAGTCATTCCAAACGGAGCCTAAGAAAAATAATTCAAATGTCACAACACTACAACTACATAATTGCTTGAAAAAAAAAAATGCGTCATGTGAATATAAAAAAGCATGAAAGTATGAAATCATATAAATAATTAAAGCCACAATCATAAAATCATATCAAAATATTTGTTCACCTTGCGGTGATATCGATGGTAGATTTACCAGCTTGGTGGTGCCAAGAGTAGCAGTAAGCTCCGACGAATGTGGGAAGACCGAGCACTAGGCAACAACAAGCGTTGGTATAGATGTGCAGTTGCAGTGGATTATTTCATCTAAAAATTAGGTAGATTATTACATAATTGAAGTCATGTTCGATTATTTCATTAGTTGAAAATATACAAGAACCTGAATTGTAGATTTTATAAGATTCTATATAAAATCTGTCATGTCAATTCCATTTGGTTAAGATTATAAGTCACATTAGATTCTTGTAAAATCAGAGTCTCTAGAATATTTACCAAATGCATTCTAAGATTACAACAAAATTTAATTGGTTAGAAAGTCAACCGTTCCAATCCAGCCATAATCCAGTGTGGCTTGACTCTAGTCGCATGCATGATCGAAGGGACAAGTTGGGGGGAAGTATAAAAAAATTGAGTACAATTAGTCCATTTGATTTTGGTAATAAGTTTAATAATAATCAACTTAGACATGGTGTTGTTTATTAATTCAGATTGGATTAGATAATGATTGCCCGGGAACTTGGTTAATTGGTGTCTTGTCTTTGCTCATGTGACCACATCTACTTATGTCTCATGAGGGTCATAAGATTAGAACCTTAATTCTGACTTTGATTTGGTTTGACTTTAAAGAATTTTTCTAAACAGACCAACCAATGAAGATTGACCTAAAAGTCGACCATTCACAAACTGGTGGAACCTACACCATACACATGGCAATAGGTCTCACCAATTTGTGAGTGACCGACCCAAAGTCGATATTTATTGTTATTTTTAGGTCGATCTTTATTGTTGGGGGAAAAAAACAACAACTGCTTTAGTGGTCTCACCAATTTGTGTATGGTATTGTTGTTTTTTTCGGGCTCCTTGACCTTTGGACCTGAGGGCCGAGTAAACAAACACTGCTGCTGACTCTTTCGATTTCCATCCCGTTTGAGAGAAGAGAGAGAATGCAAAACATTAACAGGCCCAGCTGACCGGCCCAAGAACTTGCATCCCCCAACTTCTCTGTTTCCGAGGAGAAACCGGAGGGAGCAGACGGGATTCCCTAATCTCGTTCGACGACTACTAAACTTCCACTCCACCCATCCACATACGGTGTTGGCTCGCTCCCTGTAGGCAAAAGGAGCATGAGTTCGAGGCCCGTCCCGAGGAGAGAGAGCCCATGGGGTCTGCCGGAGGGCGACACCAGACAACCTCAGGCTCACAGATGCAATGATCGTGCGGAGGATGTCATTCAGGTCGTATTAAACCACTTCTTTTTTGTCTTTTCTGTGTGCAAGTTCTTTCCAACTCACAAGAATTCTCTATCGAATAGCCTTTCACTTCATTTTGGGTGCACACAATCCACAATGGTAGGTATATATATATGTTTGAAGCAAAACCGTCGATGTGTGTTTTCTTTGTTCCATAAGTTTATTATTACTTGTGTGTTCTGTTCACAAATGTAAAGTAATGGAAGCAATGAAATTGAGATAAGGCAATAATAGCATGGAAAATGCTTTTGTGGGTTTTGACTTATCCTATGTGACAGCCATTCTTCTGTTTGCTATGCGAGAGTGTACCACACTTGCTATTAGCTGTTACAATGAATAATTCAGAAGTTATTTTTTTGTACTGATTAAATTGTTTTTACAACATATGGCATGAAAACTCAAGGACATCTGGTTTCTGTCCCACCTCTCATGCTATCATACAAATTAATTGTTCAGAATTTCTTTACTGATTTCAGGAGGCTGTGACCATGTTTGCCTAGTGTGGTTGCAAAGGTTTAAATAGTAGATGTCTGCTACTTGTTCTTTGGTATTGCAATACATAACCTTCACTTTGTCCTCCTTGACCTGATGTTGTAGGCCTCTCTCTATGTGAGCTACTTCAACTCCCAAGGAAATATGTCAATTTTTTTCCCCTACAAACAACACTATTAATATGAACTTCGTATTAGATATTCAAATGTTAATCTATTAGGCTAATAGATATTATAAATTCCCTTTACCTGCATTGCATTGTCTTATATGGAGATTATAGCTATAAGATGCGAATTGTTATTCCTGAAGATGCTGCATCTGTTGTGACGCAAAAAATTCTGAAACTTTCTGTCTTTGAGAACTTCGCAGGCTTGTTTTGAAGGAAATCCATTTAAGACTGTGCCAGGCCCTTTTAAACTTTTCTGGCAGTGCATGCGCTCAAAACCCGGGTACATTTCTTTTTTGCAGAAAGCTTTGCAATCCTGTTTCGGTATTCCTTTTCCACTTCATGACTTCTAGGCAATTTCTTCTCATTGGCTACTAAAAGCTTTAGGAAACATGTTCCATCTCTACTTAAAAATCAAACCATTTTGCCTGAACTGAACTTTATAACACAAATTATAAACCATGTAAACTTTGGGAAGTGGCCTCGAGAACATTAGTTACGAGGATGTCAGCGTTTCATAATTAAACTGTCAAAATGGGACTGGATGAATGAATGAATTTTAACTTTTTGTTTGTTTTTGTATAGAGATCTTAAATGTTTAGTAGAGCAGCTTTTTGACCAGTCATACAACTTAAAGTGATAAATTCAATGGTAGAAAATGGAAATTCATGTTTGTGCAGAGTTACCTTCACTACATTTGAACATTTTGCACAAGTTTCCTTTTAACTATTGTTTTTATAGGATATAAGAGAGTTATTCTTTTAGTTTGGGACTAACTTTGTTCATTAGACTTGAGTCTTGAGCATCATTATTGTTGATCCCTATCTGTTACATGCAGGGAGGAACCAACAGATCCATTCTACTATTTGGATTTGGATCCACCAAAGCATGAAGATGTCAAGCTTGAATGAAAGGAACTATAGTTTTTGGTTTTTGAGACTTTTCTGTTACTCTACAATCTCAATCATGATATTTTTCTTGAGGCCTTGTGCCATGATGGTGGGTTTAAAACTCCGAGTTCGATTGCCTAGTTCTGTGAGCAATTGTTATTGCTATGTAGTGATAAGTAGATTATGACTACTTCTGATCAAATGAATCTCTTCCCTTGTCATGATATGTATGATCTGCATGTAATCAAGATCAACACTTCATGTGTGTTGTCTAGAACATTTGCATCTTTGAGACTTTCATTGCATCTCTATGTACTAATGTTAATGGGTTTTGTTTGGCAGGGGCATTCCACTTTTCTATTTACTTTTTATTTTGCAAAGAACAGAAGATAGTTGTTTGGGTTGGTCTTAGTCTACTCTCAGTTCTGGTTCCACCTTAGGAAATCCTTTGCAGTGTGAATTTAAGTTACCAGTATTGCCTAACTTTAGGGATTTCTTTGTCTAGGGTAAAAGCAAAGAGCTCTAGCTATGATCTTTACTAAATGGACGTTTTTTTTTGTGGCAATGGTAAGTAGTATTAGATATCAATCCCAAGGAAATAATTCCAAAGGAATCAGGGGTCCATAGTGCAACAAAATAAAGAAAGCAAGGTATTGTTCATGTCAATATTACAGACCAACCAGCGAAGTTGGTAATATAGTTCCAATGTTTATAAAAAGAAACAAAGCTACTGTCCCATATCTTCAGCAGTAGCAGGGTGTAAAGTGGAATTATTAGAGGTAGGAGGAGTATCTGAAGAGGCTGTGAGATTCTCAGCCCAAGTAGTTCTCATGAAGGTTAATGAATTTCTCAGATCCTCCTTTTCAAAACCTGGTAGAAGAGAATCTAACCAGTACCCTATTAGTCCAATGATATCAGAAATAATGATATGAGAAGGTTTAAAATTTTCACGAAAAATTCTGCTGTTTCTTTCTTTCCAGATTACCCAGAGAATAACTTGAATCAAAACAAACCAGCTGCAGTTATTTAATTGAAATTTAAGAGCAGGTTTATACTGATATAAGTAACATAAATTATAATAGCCAGGATATAACTGGGAACATAAGAAAAACTGTCAAATCTGTGAAACGAATTCGCAGAACATAAACAGATGGGTGTTAGTTTTTGTATATTGATTACAGAAAGTGCAGATAGATGATCCAGTCCACCCTTTTTTTAACAACTTTTCCTTAATAAGGTTTTTATTGTGAATAACAAGCTAGGAAAATAACTTAACCTTGAGGGGAGCCCAAGTCAGCCAAACCTGCTAAAAAAGATTGAATCTGAGGTCATCATCATTCAATATCTTGTAACATGATTTAACTGAAAAATTGGGGGAAGACGTTGGGGTCTAGGATATAACATCTCTCTCCACCCTCAAATTAATATATTGCATAATTTGTGCCATCGAGTCAAGTTGAGATTGCAAAACATTGTATTCACAAGACTGTGCTTTAGAAAAATCAATCAACTTATTAATGTCAGAATCAAAAATATTATAAGTTTTGTGAACAGAAGCCTTGCTCCATTTGCAAATAGAGAATAATTGAGGGAGTAGATATTTTATTTTTACACCATCTCTCCATTTCTGTTCCCAGAATAGTGTATCTTTCCCATTGCACAGATGGAGAGTACTGAAGCAATTAACAATATCAAAACTGTTTTTCAGGCAAAGCCATAAAGGAGAACAGTGGTTGGAGGAAGTGTTTAGGAAAGCTCCAGGTCCCAATTGTTGCATATACCTGACCTTCACTAACTCTTTCCACATTACATGACTATCCCAGGAAAGTAATTGCCAGACTAATTTAGACTTAAGTGCAAGATTGAAATTCCTGAGATTTAAGATCCTGCAACCATTTTGCTTTTTAGGTCTGTATAGTAAACCCCATTTAACTAAATGTCTGCCTTTATCAGCAGTAGGATCAGACTTCCAGAGGAAGTTGCTCCTAAGCCTATCAATGTCCTTCTGAATCTGCCTGGGCATATGCAAGACAGACATAAAATATGTAGGAATGACAGTTAAAACAGAATTAATCAGCGTCAATCTGCCACCAAGGGATAGAAAGTGAGCTTTCCAATGGGAAAGCTTTGATGCTAATTTCTCCAGAACAGGAGACCATTCCCTACGTGAGGCCCTCCTATAATGAAGTGGAAGACCCAAGTAAGTGATAGGCAAGGTTGCAGATTTGCAACCTAATAGCTCACAGGCATTATCTACTGAAACCTGATCAACCTTAATATCGGTAGTGGATGATTTGGAGAAGTTTATTTTAAGGCCAGAGCAGGATTGAAAGCAACAAAGGATGCGTTTAATATTCACAATGTTTTCCGCACCCTCAGCTAGGAAAAGAATGGTGTCATCCGCATATTGGATGTTTAGTACATGAGAACCCCCATGAGGGAACTGAATGTCTTGAATGAGATTATGGTTTAAAGCCAACTGAAGCATACGATTCAGAATATGGGTAGCAATTATAAAGAGTATGGGGGATAACGGGTCCCCCTTCCTCAGTCCATTGGAAGATCCAAAGTAACCGTGAGATGTGTCATTAAGAAGAATGGGAAATTTTGTAGAAGAAATGCAGATTTTAACCCAAGATATCCATTTCCCCCTCAAATCCTAATCTTTGAAGTGATTGTAGGAGGAAATCCCAATTGACCTTATCAAAGGCCTTCTCGAAATCCAATTTTAAAATAAAACCTGGCACCTTAGAGGAATACATAAAGTGAAGAGTTTCCTCGGCTGCCAGAAAACAGTCCCCAATAGAACAACTAGGGAGAAAGGCACATTGGGAGTTATCTATGGTCTTGTTAAGTATGGGAGATACCTAGAAGCTAAAGTTTTGGTAAATATCTTATATATGCTATTTACCAAACTGATAGGCCTGAATTCAGTGATAGAATTGGCACCAAGTCGCTTAGGAATAAGGACAATAAATGTCTGATTTAAGGGAAAAAGAGTATCTGGATCAGTAAAAGCAAAAATGTGCTGAAAAATGTGCATAATATTATCTTTTAACAGTTCCCAGAACTGTTGAAAGAAGAAAATAGGGAACCTATCGGGTCCAGGGCTTTTATCTCCAGGTAGTCTATTTAAATTTGCCTTAACCTCTTCCACAGAAAAAGGTACCTCCAGTGAATCAGGATCAGTAATCTTACAAGGAATCAGCAGGTCCCAGTTGAGGAGGACATTGGAACATTTTTGGCTATTGAATTGTCGAATAAAGTGACTTTCAATTGCATCTCTAATGGCTTAGGGAGATGTAATCACATTGGAGTCCACAGTGAGTGACAAAATAACATTGTTTCGCCTGTGGAAATTGACGACATTATGAAAGAAAGCGGAGTTACAATCTCCCTCCTTCAGTCATTGTATTCTGGATTTTTGTTTCCAGAATAGCTCTTTTTCTTTTAGAAATTCAAGGTGTTTATCTCTAAGAGCTAGTCTCTCTCTCTCTCCAGGTCTCATCATCTAGAGTGGAGTGCTCAGCTAAGCAATCGATACTTAGGATGCGAGATTTTATATCACTTAACACTTGATTTCTCTTTAAATTGATCGGGGCAATCCATTTTTTTAGATTATACTTCAAGAATTTCAGTTTATAGGAGAACCTGGCTAAGGGATTATTTGTGAAGAATAAGTCTCTCGACTTCTCCTAGCAGTCCTGGATGAAGGAGAGGCTACCTTCGAAAAGTAGCCATGATTTATAAAGTTTAAAAGGAGGCGGACCCCAAAAATGCCTTAAAGTGTTTAAGACAATTGGGACGTGGTCAGAAACTACTCTGGCCATCCCAGAACAGAAAGAATTGGGGTGTTTAACCAGTCAGGAGGGAGAAACGAGAAAACGGTCAAGCTTGACTAATGTCGGCTCAGTCTGTAGATTAGACCAAGTGTAGGAGCAGTTATTGGGGGAGATATCCACTAAATTATTAGCATTAATAAAGTCATTAAACGATGACATATGTGAAGTAATTCTAGGGCAGGAGGAATGCTCATGGGAGAATCTAATTAAGTTGAAATCTCCACCAATAACCCAATTTTCGTTAACCACTTGGCTATGATCACGTAGTTCCTTGAACTTGAATCTAGGAACGCAGGATCCATAAACCCCAGTAAGCCACCACTCAAAGTTATCCTCTAAAGAAAGAAAATGGAGGGAGAGACAGTAAAGGCCCAGGAAGTGAGTCAGAAGACTCAACTTACTGCCATCCCAGCCTATCAAAATGCCTCCTGAGGCACCTGAGGAAGCTAGATAAGACCATAAATTAATTTTCTTACCCCCTAGAGATCTAAGTAATGCAGGGGAGAAATCATCTTTCTTTGTTTCCGAGATAATGAAGATGTCACATTTTTGTAATTTTACTAGATTACAGACAGCCCTAGATTTAGAGCCAGCTCCTAAACCCCTAATGTTCCATGCTGCAATGATCATAAACACATGTTCGAAGAATGAGAGGGAGACTCCCTCTCACTATGATGATTCCTGTTCCTCAGGGAAATAGGGTGTTTCACCTGATCTAACCTGACTTGGGAAAAAAACAATCGAACCTCAGCGTTGGAACTGAGGTGAATGCCTATTTTACCGCAAAAATCTTGAAAATGTTGGTAGGAATCCCAAGTCAAGGGATCGAAATCCTTTTCATGCATATCAGTCATACAATGAACACTAGAAGAAGAAGCAGAGGAAGAAGTATCAAAATGATCTGTATTAACAACATAAGACAGTAGTTGTAAGGGATTAATAGAGATACCTGGTGCGTGAATGGGGGTATCCAGATGTGAGGGAAGAGGTTCCGAGGGGTTTTCAACCAAAGCTTCCTTCTCCACGTAGTCGTACAGCGCCAATAGCTTCTTGAACTTCCCCATCGAAAGGTTCCTAGCTTGGATCTCTGCTTGGACAAAGTTTGACTCATCCAGCGAGGAAGGAGCATCCATTTTCGAGGAAGAAGCTTTGTACCAACCTTCTGAAGTAGGGGGAGTGGGGGAGGACTTATTCCAGCCCTCGGAAGTAGAAGGGGAAGGAGAGGCTTTGTACCAGCCCTCAGAAGCAGGCGGGGTAGGAAGAATCCCCACAGAACCAGGAGAAGGGTCGCTAGTTTGCGGTTGAGAGAAAGACCTGGTCCAAACATTAACTCCGGGTCTAGAGTTTTTCCCCGACTTACTTCCACGCCATGTCTTAGTGGCTTTGAAAGACTTTCTACTAAGAGGAGGGGCTTTCTGGTGGGAGATAGGAAAGGGTCTAGCGGGCCAGGAGGTGTGTTGCACTTGAGGGGAGGGATCGCAAAGATCCCAGCTAGCTCTGAACTTGATTGGGTAGACAATACGCCCGAAAGCGTAGAAACGGGTATCTGGAAGGTCTTTGCCATAGTGTAATAGGATACGACATCTAGCAAAACTTTGCTGTTTTGCACTTTCAACGGAGAGGTCCACCTCTAGAAGGTCTACAAAGTCTGCCACCATACATCTAAAAACATCAACATTCCACAAATGGTGTGGAATACCCTCTAATCTGACTCAAACACTCTCCTCTCGAAGGGTAAAAACCGCATTAGTCTGAGGCGATCAGTGGGTGAAGGACGTCGAAATAGATTGTAGGGAAGAACCATAAAGGTTCAAGGTATAAGCCTTAATCTTAGGGGTGGGAAATCTAAGTAAGAATTTTCCTGGGGCCGAGAGCTTGACTTCCACCCTGGAAGTCAAAGGCCAGTGTGTCGAAATGTGGTGCTCCAGTAACTCCTTGGAGAGCTGGGTGGAGTGGGAGGACACTAAAGCACAGCAGGAAAGGGAAAGGAGTAGGTCGCATGTAGCTTCAGAGGGGGGGATGATGGTCGGAAAATGAGGGGATTGTCCCGCCATTCTAGAGGGAGAAGCGACAGATTTCTCTTCCTGGAAAAATTTACAAATAGCCACTGAGTAAGTGGGAGAAAGGCAACGAAAGCATAAACCAGAGTATTTGGAGTTACTCTTAGTATGGCCAAGAAGGCCACAAGCAAAACAACGGCCCGAGACTCGACAGAAAGTTACTAGGGGAGAGCGATCCTTCCGACGCTGCACCGTAATCCACTCTGAAGACTCCGCAAAGGAATGAGGGTTTTTCCTTTGGCAAGGGATGGGAGAGGCGAGGGGAGTGAAGCGGGAGCCTGTCGAAGAGAAAGGTATAGAAGAATTTCGAATGTCAGAAGATATTTTCTCGTCAGAGGATCGTGCGAAAGAAAGACCCGAACCACCACTGAAAAGAGGAGGCGAGGGAGACGTGCAGTCAGCACTGCGGCGCGTCAGACAGGTGTCGTGCAAAACATGTTCATCATTAAATCGGCACTTGAGATGACCTTCGTCATTAAAACAAGCATTAGAGAAATGTGCATGCTCACCAGCTAATTGCGTCTCAAGCGGAGCGCGTGACTTTGAACCGTTATCGAAACCAAGCGAAGACGCGAAACGTCAAGAGAGAGAGGGCAACAAACAGTCGTCAAGAGAGGCGGGGTTACAGCCCATTGAATGCCCGTTGTCAGAGTAACTTTCGAGAAACGGGGCGAGATTGGAGAGGATTGAGCCAGCTCGGGGCTCAAAGTCTGAGTCCATGTCATAACAGGTATTTTGCTCGCAGGGGTAATCTAAAACACCAGACCCCGATGAGGAATCAGGATAGTGCTTTACGATAAGAGGCTGCTTATTGTGAACCCGTGGTAACACTGGAACAGAAAAAGAAGAAAAGTTCCACACGGAACACGGAGCGGACCCTGCTCCACCGTTAGATCTGTCAGAGGTTGTAGACTGACGCCCCATCGTCTCCGTCGAGGCGCTAGGGTTCCGATCACCTACCGACGGCAGTCCGGACGACACACTCGTGGAAATCACTGGGTCAGAAAAGGTAGAGAAGGAGAACTGCTTCTCCACATCCAGAGGACAGACCGAGGAAACTTCCTCTGTTGTAGAGCAACCCTCCCGGTAGTCGGAGAGCCACCGTGAGGATAAAGACTCCTCAGAAAGAGTCGGAAGATCCTTATAACTGGATCTATCATAAAATTCAATAATAAATGGAAAACTAATTCGACTAGACAAGAAGAGGACCTTGTCCAAGCTTAATCGGTATAGATTTAACCTCTTTAGCCGACTGAAAGCTATCGATTTTACTAAATGGACGTTGAAACATAGAAATTATCAGTCAAAATGAATTGTAGAATATCGTTTAATGGTATGCCATATCCAATTATGTCCGTTGTGTTTTAGTCTTGGGATCTTCGAAATTCTGAGCTGTGTTTTCCTGATCCGGTTTGGGCACTTTTTATATGGTGTAAGGTTAGCTTTATCTGCCAATATGTAGCTCTTTTCTGTACTTGTTCGTACATTTTTTGTTTGCGGCCTTTGGTGAAATCCGATGTATTGTTTTTTAAATTTCACAAAAAAATAAACACAAATTTTGTACATGTCATAATGACATCTTGTAAGTTATTTTTTAGTTCACAAATTGAACCTTGAAGGGTAAAACCTCAAACCCAATCAGAGGCTACCGTTTTTCCCATCAAAATGATGGCAACGCAGAAATTGCCATTGCATACATTTTTTTTATGTTTGTATACCACATTGCATGCATGAACTGTGACTTGAAATCAAAGTAGGAAAAAAAAAAGAAGCAAAAAGAGGGGGAAAAAAAGGACGTAAGAACCCTAAAAATCGATAATGGGTTCTCCAAGTGTCAGATTCCTTTCCACTGTCCATGGTAAGTCAAAAATCTTTGCTGTTATGAACTTGAAGATCTTGTTGACGTTTATATTGTGCGTGGCGCTCGAGAAAAATAGGGTTGCATTCATGGCTCGTGCAAATGTTCTTGCCTGCAGCGAACAGATCAAAAAAAGGATGAAGACATGAAGCTTAAGAAAGAACCAGGCATGTCATAGAAGAAGAAATTCAGAGAACATGAGTTGATATAACTGGTCCCATGCGCAATGTACTCTTTATTGGTCCTAGTAACCATGTTGGTTGGCTTCAATGGTCAGTAAAGTTCAGATTACTGCTCGAATGTGAAATTGGCAATTTTGTGGAAGAACACTATCAAAATGGGAGTGAAGTTTGTGAGGTGTGTTGTGCTGTGATGGGGCCTCTTAGTCCCTTGGATGAACAACTCTCTGTATCCCTTCGATTGATTCCAGCAAGGCAGAGTTTGGGTGGGAAGCAATGCTACACGTCTAGTTATTGACTTGGTCTCTTCAAGGCCCCATGACTGTGACTTCTCCCCAACTGTGCAGAATTCGTTGTAGATATTGCTCCTTTGAAGTGTTCAATAACCACAATTGTTTTGTCCCAGTTGGTCTGTGAAGTTGACTTCAATTAGAAGGTAAGTACCGTCCTAGTTGATGGCTGGTAAGCAGTTTAATGCTAATAATGGAATGGATACACAGCCAAAAAAAACTGATGATGAGTTAATGTTAAGTGCGTAACTATTGCCTTGAAGATATGTTTCAAACCACAGTTTCAGGACATGTATCCGTGATTGATTGATTTCTGTTTGGTTGAAATATAGCATTTCAAATACACCACTAATCTAGGGATAAGCATCTTGATGAAATAAAATATATCCTTCTTGGAATAACAAATCTTGGGATGAGCATGTTACATACTGCTAATCCATAGTTTATCACTTTATACGACGGCAAACCAGACTTGTCATATGGGAAGTAAAGATGAATGAAATGATGATAACGTAAATAAGCAATAATGTATCACCTGATTAACTACCGTCCATTGCAAGTCTACTGGGAACTGGATAAAATCGTCGAACTTCGTGCCGATTAAGATTGGAATTGCCGTCTAATTACAAGAAAAACCACAAAACTAGTCGATTACATGGCACCAACCAAATTGAAAATTTATCGATCACCACTAAAATGTAAAAACTGGTCACAGAAGTAAGAGACCATGAATTAAAAATGGTACCTTGTTCCACTTCCTTGCTTGCCTGTACCAGCTGATGACACTGCACCATCCAAGATTATCAGTCAGTATTTTGACACTTGTATCTACCATACACATGTGTTTTTGTTTTTCAGATGTCATGAGTTCATACGATCAAGTTTGTTCAGAACATCAAAACATTTTTCCCCCTTATCTTATTGCCAAAAAAAAAAAAAGGTAGAAAAAGGAAAACAGAAACAAATGAATATACTAAATATAGAACAGAACTAGGAATGATGGCAAAGAATGAACTTGTTTAGTTTTCAAAAAGAACTGAACTTGTTTAGAGTACACCGATTAGTGAGGTCAAACATGAACAGAATGGCTGCTGAATCCTTGCAAGCTATTGGAAGGTGATACAGAAACTGATGATCACCTGAGAAGAAAATTCCAAAAAAAAAGAAGAAGCATAAATACAGAAGCCCATGAGTACAAATTTCATCCGAAACTTATAATTGTTGGATTTTAAGAATCAAAACTCGAAGATTAACAAAACAAACCTCTAACATCCCAGATGCTATGCATAATCCTCGCACCTCTTACAGAGAACAACTTGACCATAAGATTTAACCCTGCCATCTCCAGCCCACTCTGTTCTTCTCCATCACCCACATACTTCATCTTCCACCACCAAAAACATAAAAAACCAAATCAAATAATCAACAAAAAAATCAATTTTTCATACGACACAACAGGGGAAAAAATAAATTCCAATCCATTGTTTTGTTTTTTTCGGTTTCCCATGCTCACCATGAAGCTGGTTTTGCCAATATGGCAATCACCCAGGAGACTAATCTTGACCGGGACAAGATCAGAATCCACATCGTCCGTCAACGCCAACCCGGCGGTATCAACATTGTCGTCATCGTTAGCCACGACCTCAGAGCCGGCGGAGATGCAGCGGCTCATGCGCCGGTAACGGGACGGTTTGGAGGCAGAGCAGGAAAGAACATGCCGCCGGAGGAGGCGGAGGAAGCGGCGGAGGAGGGTGAGCTGGTTTCGGAGGAGTGCCCACTTCACGTCCTGCCCTACCAACTCTGGCCCATCGTCCGTCATCATCGGTCGGTGGCAGCGACGACGGCCATGGACTAGTGGAAAGCAGCAGCTTGGGTTGGAGAATCCAGAGTTCGTGTTTGTTTTTGCTCTCTTCTCCTTCTTCTTTGTCTTTTCACAGTTTTTCTACGTTGTTTCTTTCTCTCTGCTTTTTGTCCTCTTTCCTTGCTTTGTTTTGGTTGGTTTTGATTTGGGTTGGCATTTTCAAAGAGTGGAAAGTGTCAAAGATGACTAGGATTTAAGGATGGAGTTGTGGTTGACCAATTAATTGGATAAAATATCAAATACACGAGACGATACATTATTGTGGTTGTTGTCGTCGTCGTCGTCGTCGTTGTCTTACTGTAGAAACTGGGAAGTTACTTAATGGGCTTTGAATTCGACCATGTTTTTGCAGTTACCGGTTTAAAATCAGTACTTAAAAGATTCGGTTACTAGTCTGACTCTCATCAGTTTTATGCTTTGGAAACAAAAAGAAATGGAAATCTATGGTCAAACAAAAAAAATTTGAAAGGAAACAGAAACTATCGGAATCTATTTTTCGTTTGTCAAATTTTTGATATTTATACTTATCATTAGAACAAACAGAAAACAAAACCTGAGGATTTTGTTGATGTCAATGCTACCACCAAGACTCTTTAATACCTTCTTATCACCATACTGTAGTAATGAAATGAATTAAACTCTCTGAGGTCTTCCAATAAGACCATTTCTATGAACTACTGGAAAGCGAAGGCCTCCAGACTCATGACTGTCATGTGGGGGAAAAAGGGTTGTGTTCAAATCATGAAGAAACGGATTGCAGTCACCTTCAAGTTATCTATATATGTATAGATTGGACCTGCGGTCCCAACCAAACTTCAAATATAGAATGCGCCAATGAAATTGTAAAGAAAGAAACAGAATTCAGAAAGGAGCAACTAGAAAGGAGCAACTTGAAAGGCTTCTTGCAAAGCTCTCGAGCACATAAATGTCAATAGAAAATTTCCTAGACAGTTGAATAGTTCCTTTGTACTTATCTAGTGACATCAACTCCGCCGCTCAAGGAATTACTCAACTCACAAGTCCTTGATAAGCGTGTTTCCACTTGTTGGTGAAATAAGCCGTACGTTGAGGAAACAATTAATTCAGTTTTTCTATTGATTTGCATATAAATAGACCATAAAAAAACATATAGTCTAAATGACCAACATCCGATGATGGCTGTTTGTCCAGCCAACGCTTAGGAATAAGATAATAACAATAAATGTAAAATAAATATAAAGATAAGATAATTAATAAGATCTATGTGTCACATGGATAAAATAATAACAAATAAATATAAATAAATTACAAGATAATACGTATTGCTTCTACAACTTACTAAGAAAATAGCTTTACTAATATTTACATTAATTTTACTATCACTTGGAGAGAAAAAAATATTACTACGGTTTACAGAGAGAGTGCAGGTGGCAGGGGAGAGATGGGAGAGAGGAAGGAGAGGGGGGTAAAAAATCAGTGAATGAGAGAGTAGTAAATTTTTGTTCGATCAGGTCCCCAAAACCTTCTTATTACATCAACAGTGACGGAAGCTGTAGATTCTTGGCTCGTAGATTGATTCAACTTTTGAGATATTAATTAACTTCCGTGGAATGATATGGTTTGAAATTCGGTGTATAAGATTCTTGTTTCTTTAATCGATTTGTTTCGGCAGTTGGTATTAGCTAGTTAATTTGTTTCTTTAATCAGGTATAAGTAGACCTTTTCTTCAGTTGATATATATTATTAATTTCACACTTATTCCCATAGCAAGAAGACAATTTAACCAAACAACATTTTGTCAACTCCTATAAAAAAAAAGAAGGGAACCTCTCCTGTGACAATTGTCCTTTTGCCCATAATCCATGTAGCATCATTCAGAAGCTTTATGAAAAGAAAGCATCTTCTTCTTGTGGACAGTGAAGGGTTTTCTGTTTTCTGACACTGCACATTGGACATGAAACTTGGATTTTTCCACTTTAGCATCTGTGTATCGAGAAGATTCCGTTGCATGTACATAAACCTGTAGTTTCTTTGCAATAAATGAAAAAGATGCCCATGTTTTACATGTGAACGGGCGTTTGAGGTCAGGAAAAGTGAAGTCTATTAACTGTAGAGTATTTCCTCCGGATATTTGTCATTAGATTTCTTCTCTTATCCTGCAAAGTATGGCTAAAACTTATTGTTTTTTTTTTCTTTTTGACCTTAAGATAAAAGGTGATATTGGTTGTCATTGCAGTTTGATATGATAAATTGAACATTGATGAGAAACAAACAGGTTCGTTCCCTTCTTCTATTTCCATTTTTTCCCTGAGAATCAAGATTTATCCCTTCATAGAAGTCTTATTACTAAATGCTAGATTGCTAGGTGGGGTGCCTCTTCTCAGGAAATGAAGACTTTTGGGCGGCAGGATTATACCTTGGGAAGAAGACATGCAAGCCATTTAGAACGTTGAAACAATACATTTTTCTTTGAGAGAGGGAGAGAGAGACAGATGATGGAGACCCATAAAGAAAAGATTATTTGAAGGAATAAAACCAAACGGATCATAGGATGGATGAACAGAAAAAATTTATATTGGATGGACAAGGTGATTGAAACTGCAATGATTGAGGTCTAATGAGTCCATAACAACTTCAGACTTAACCATCAAGTTTAAAATGTTTAAGCAAAAATAAATATGATAATTGATCTTTATCTTTATTTTATCCTTATTTACTTTTCTTTTAAACAATGTTGGATTAAATCTCAAGATGTTTTAATATTTCCTATTTAAATATCTGACGTCCTAGTCCACAATCATAATTAAATATTATAGGATTGCAGAGGCAGCTTCCGCTTCTTTAAATGTAGCACTTGGTTCTTATATTTCAGACTCATCCATGCTCTAATAATATTTATAATGATCCAAGCTTAATTAACACATAACAACCTTAAATCCAACCATCAGGCTTAAAATGCTAAGCTGGAGTTGATATGATAATTGGTCTTGATCTATATTTAGCTTCATCTACGTCTTTTTATAAACAATGTGAGATCAAATCTTGAGATATTACAGAGACTATCTGATTGACTATTGATTTAATTAGAAACTTAGGTGATAATTCTCATGCTAGTTGCTAACATCAAAGATTTCATGGATACCAGTGAAATCAACGTGCCAATCCAAATTGGCCCAGCTAGACTTTTCCAGCTTCTGTACTAATCCAAACAGGCCCAGGCCTTACGAAGCAATCTTAGGCTACCAGACTTGGTTGATGGAATTGGGCCAGATCTAATCCATTTCTGACCCAATATCTATTCCTACTTCTTGTTGTTTCCGATTAAAACGGCGACTGATTGGTCATCCGGAATAAGGTCAACGAATTACATACAAGATCATGATCTCATGTGCATCCCTTCCTCTTGATACGAGGATATAGCTAAATATCTACATGTTGATGATTTCATCAGGCTAATAATTCCATTTCATTTTGCCATCAGTGTTTTCCTTGTCATAACTTCTTTCATGTGGTTTGCTTTCTCAAAAATACAGGAGAGATAATTAAGCTCTCCTTTTTGTTCATGCCTAGCTAGTCATTTCTGTTTAGCCATTTTCTTAAAAGAAATAGGCATAAAGTTATAAACAGTGAAAATTATTAAATGGTCAAATTTAAGGACTAATCTACAAATGTGTCGTCACTCATTTTAGCAACGTATATTCACTTCATCACACTTTCTTTAAAAAATCCTGGATTATAAGATAATATTGAGCCTTTTGAGAATATTATAATTTGAGCAGACTACTAGTTGAAATTTTGGAAGGAAAGGGACGTTAGATACACCATAAGCCAAATCACATTACGTACAACACAAAAATATATATGTTAGTGCCTGCGGGAAGTTTTTCTTGTAGGCATTTAAGTTAAAGGTTGAGATTAAAATCTTTCATCTTTTTCTCTCTACTTTCATCTCCTACACTTTCTTTTCCTCTTCTTCCACCGCATCCTCCTCTTTTCTTGTCGCCTCTATTCTTCTCTTCCTGGCCATTACCTCCTTACACGCTACCGTCGTCGCTTCCCTGCCCCTCTCCACCGATGTTGTCCCACCAATGTACTCCTCCTCCATCATCATTATAGTCATTGTCCCTCCTCCTCCTCCTCCTCCTCTCTCTCTCTCGCTCCCTCGTGTACCGCATTACCTACCTTCTTTGTCACACCTCCTTCGCCACTGCCATCCCTCCTCTTTATCCTCCTTGTCAATGCCATTGTTGCCTCTCCTCCCTGCTCCTCTCTTTCTTCCTCCTCTTCTTCAGTTATTTGATGTATCCAATAACTGATGTTGTTTGTCTACAAAAAATTTTCTTGTAAACATTTACATGAAATTCCTCCCTAATGCATAATATATATCACTTGCAACTACTGAAATTGAAGAAGTCCAATACATTATTAACAATTAACAAAGACATGGCACTGTTCTTGTAAACATTACAAGAAGAGACAACTACGATCTTAATTCACATATGTGCAACACATTCATTGGTCACTAAAACTCATAAACATGAATTTGACCAAATTAAAATTATCTTCAAAAGTATTACTAAATCAACAAAATATATTTTATGCCTGGTAGCTGATTGAAATGGACCAGCAAAAGAAATTTATAATGTCTTCAAGTGCTTGCATGCAAGTGGGCAAGAATGGTAAAGAAGATTAGAATTCTAAACAAAAATGCAGCTATGCAACACATTCAAGGCTATAAGCATGGGTCGGATATCACCCATTAACCTGACCTGTTAGGAATGGATTAGGATAGAACTTTTGTATACCTATTTATTTGTTAATCCGTTATCTACTAACCTATCAATTTAATGGGTCAAAATTTAGGTAGTATGCTATGGATAACCTGTTAATCCGTTAACCTGGGGTAAATTAGTAAATTTATACATACCTTAACTCCTTAACATAAATATATAATAGCAAACACCTTCATTTTGTCTCGCGACGCAGTATCACTCTCCACTTCTCCTTTCGCTCCGATCTCTAGTCAATCGCCTCTCCACTGATTACGTCTCTGCCTCTCTGTCTCTCCATTAATCGTGTCTCCACCCCTCTAGCTCTTTGTTTCTCTGTTGATCTCCTCTCGACTCTCTACCTATCTGCCTATCGCCCCTCTGCCTCTACCCCTCTTTGCCCCTTTGCCCCTTCACCCTTCACCCTTCTGCTCCTTCGCCCCTCCTCCTTTATGCCTCTACTGCCCCTCTGATTATAATCCTTTTTTTTCTTTGCGATATACTCCATAAACATGATACCATGGCTTCATGTTTTGTCGTGTATTTCCACTAGGGAGCAAATAAAGATAAGTTTTACCTTTTTCTTTCATTAAAAATGCTACAGTTTTAATTTCTTTTTCTCTAAATTAACCTACCATTCTCCTTTTTTTTGTATATTCGTCAAGAGTTTGTCAACTGTGTTTGATGTATCAAAGAACTATCATCTTCTAAGGTCCAACAAATGAGCCACAAAGACATGGATCCAAATGCCTATTAGGTGTATTAGTGTTCTTTTTTTCTCAAAGGCAGCAATGGATTAAAATGAACTAGGGGCACTTAAAGATACAACTTGTGGGTTATTATTAGAAGCAAGTATTGTTGTTTGAAAGCTTGTTATGCTTGTTACTCCAATGTAAATTTGTTACGGTTGTGTATGTTCTGCATTTTCATATGCAAGAGTAATTCGTGATGACCCTCAACCATTTTGTGTATCACTCTATGGTCTGTAGTTTGTAATCCTGTCTTTTCTCTTCTAATAGGTTTGATAGTGTAACCATGCCGGTGAGGAGATTCCACAAATGAATGCGAAATCGGACGGCAAAATCATGTCGAAAAACACAAAACAAATGGAGTCGCCACCTAATCTATTATGGAAGACAAGGAAAACCATATACATGAAAAATCATGCAAAAACAACAAAGACAAGTCTACGAAATAACCAGAATGCGG
>JAMKQA010011171.1:0-55011 GCA_024699735.1 Posidonia australis
AAGGCATGTAGATTCACAAGTGTGTATAATTGAATATTTGACTTTTAATAACTACTTGTCATATTTTCTTAAGTGATTATTAATCTTCAATCACATTTCATTTGTTATCATCAAAACATATTAATAGATTTTTCCAACATTTCTGTCAAATTTTGTAATAACTTTGATGCATACGAATGGTGGTTGTCGGAGGTCTATGGGCCTTGTATCGAGAGTCAAAAAGCAGCCCTTTTTAGAAGAAGTAGAAGGCTTGGGTCAAGTATTTGGAGACAATTAGGTACTTGAGGAGACTTTAATATCCCAAGATTCGCATCTGAACACTCAAATAGACCTAAGGTATCCCCAATAATGACAAATTTTAATGACTTTTATTGCAGATTGTAAACTGATCAACTGTGCACCAAACAACTACTTGTACACCTAGACAAATAATCAGATCCCACCCATTATTGTGTGACTTGATAGATTTCTCATCTCACCGGGATGGGAAGCACATTTTCCCAATGTATAGTGTATAGGTAAATTCCATACCACTTTAGATCACTTACCAATTAGTTTGAATATCAATTTTCATTTTTGGGGTCCATCCTCATTCAAATTCTATAAGTCTTGGTTGATGATAGATGGTTTTACTGACATGGTTGAGAAAAACTATAGAGTAACCTTTATAGGCTCAAATCCTGTGAATATTTTAGCCTACAAGTTAAAAAACCTAAAGTGGGTAATTAAAAAATGGATTCCAGTAAGGCGATTAGAGAGAAAAAACAGGTTATTAAAAGTGAAAAACAAAATTATTGAGATTGATCACTTGACAGAAACTAGTTCACAAATGGTAACAAATTAGGATCAACAACAGAACTTAAAAAAAGATCATCATTATTTACTACTAGAACAAGAAATCTACTAGAAACAGAAGTCAAGAATTCAATGGTTAAAGAAAGGTGATATGAACACAAATTTCTTCCATAAAATCACAAACTCCAAGAAGAGAAAAAAATACTATATCATTTATCCTGATTAATGGTATGCCTGTAGATTCCCTTATAATTATAAGAAATGCTTTTGAAAATTATTTTCTTAGGTTTTTTAACAGCAATAGCAAAGCATATCCTGTTGAGTTGAGGTGGGATATTTTATTTCCAAATAAAATCACAAACTCTAAGAGACTTACAGTTAGCATCACTAAGGATGAAATAAATAAAAGTCTGTTTAGCCTTGCTGGGGATAAATCCCCAGGTCCAAATGATTTTCCAGTGTGCTTCCTTCAACATTTCTGGAATCTAATAAAGTCTGACTATCTTGAGATGGCAAACATTTCTTAAATAACCCTAACCCTATGGTCTTGAGAGATATAAATCAGACTTTCATAGCCCTCATACCCAAAAAAGATAAAGATCTTAAGGTACAGGACTTCAGATCCATTAGCTTACTCAACAATACTTACAAAATATTATCTAAATGCCTGGCAAATAAGTTATATTTTATTTTGGACTCTTTTATTGAGAACAACTAATGTGCCTTTTTACTAGGAAGAAGCACAACTGATTATTTTTTAGTAACTCAAGAAATCTTGCATTACATGCATAGTTCAAAAATCCCAGGTTTCATTTTAAAAAAGCATTTGATAATATCAATTAGGGACTTTTGTTAAGTACACTTAAAGGCATAGGCTATGAAGACTTGTGGATATCTTGGATTGAAGCCTGCATATCATTAGCAAAATTCTCTATTTTGGTAAATGGGATTTCAATGGAATTCTTTAGAGCATCAAATGGATTAAGGTAGGTAGACCCAATTTCTACCCTCTTATTCATTATAGCTACACATGTACTAAATAAAATGCTTTGTCTTAGGCTCCAAAATAATCTGGTCTTAGGGATCAAATTCCCTAAGAACAGGCTACAAGTGTTCAACATTCAATTTGCAGATGACACTATCATCTTCTTATCATCATCTATGGAAAACATAGTTAACATTAAGAGGATTCTGGTGTGTTTCCAGGCGTGTTTAGGATTTAAAATAATTTACAAAAAATAAACTCTTACAGGGATAGGTGTCACTCAAGGAAATCAACAGAAGCTGTAAAATTCTTGGATGTGAACAGGAATCTCTACCCATAAAATACTTGGAGCTGCCACTCCATCACAGGAAGGCCTCATACAATGACTTATCTCCTGTCTTTGATAAAATCACCTTAAAGCTTGCTATTTGGAAGGTTAAGTATTTATCCATAGGAGGATGACTAACATTGCTGAACTCAGTACTGTCAACTATACCAACATACTATCTATCTGTCTTGCACCTCCCTACTAGGGTTGAGCTAGAATTAGATCGATTGAGGCGTAGATTCTTGTGAAGTTCCTTTTCAGCAAATAAGAAAGGATACCATTTAGATGAGAGTTGTGTAGATTAAAAAATAATGGGGGCTGGGATATCATAAATCTTAGATAGTTTAATATCACATTAAAATGTAAACTTTTATGACAGCTTCTGTCAGATAACTCAAAACATATGTGGGTTAGCCTAATTAAGGCTAGGTACTACCACACCTTTAAGGTACGAAGTTTACTGAATAAACAGGATAGTAAGGAATCACCACTTTGGACAAACATAAAAAATAGTTTCTTAATCCTCAATGTTTTTTCAAGGTTTTTGTAACACTCGAAAAATTCATTTTGTATTTATTTACATTTTTATGAATTTTATTCCTGGATGGGTGTTACTGTTCAGAGGCCTGTTGTGTGGATTTGTGCTTTTGGACTTGGGCCTCGTGGGCTGGCTTTTGATGCATGTCCCTGTGTGTGGTTTGGCATTGTGCATTGTGACACTGTGTGTGTGGGGCTTGGGTGTGGGTTCGTGTGAGGCCCACATTCGTGGATCGACTGGTGGGAGCGAGTTGGTGGTGTGAGTTGGTGAGCTTGTGTGGTTTGTGGTAGGCAGGATGTGTGGTTGTGCACGCGCTCAACTACCACCTTGCATGGCTTTATAAGCCCATATGCGCAGTCGACCAGCTCAGCCTTCCCCTCCTCCTTTTTCCCCTTCGTTTCCCGTCTTGAGCACGCCAGCTTTCTTCCTTTCCTCTCCCTCCACTCGTTCTCTCCCTCCACTCACCTCCTCCTTCCTGACTCTCTCTCTCTCTTTCACTCTCCCTCCCCTGTCCCTCCTCCTCTACTTCTCCCCTCCTCTGTTCGACGTGCTCAAGGGCCCGCGACGGTGTGCAGTGGTGTGTGGAGCTCCGGAGTTGCGTCCCCGAGGTCGAGGAAGCCCTGTGGACGTCGTGATCGCCAGAGTTGGCCGGAGGATCGTCGGAACGCGCACTACAGCTACGCATCTCCAACCCATGTAATAGAGAGCATGAAAATGGTAGAAAATGATAGGATTGCATGAAATCTATGTAAATTTACATTCCTAGAATTTATTGTGATTTTATGAGAATTTATGGTAGATTTATGGGCATTTATGCCAATGGTTGAGTTTTGGATTGTTTTGACCCTTATGTCTTTGCGATTTTATATCTTGATGCATGGTGAATGGATTTTGGTTTTGTTTATTGCATTTTGGAGTAGATTCGAGGGTCTGCATCTTATGTTTTATGTGAAATTTTTGGTAGTCGTTTAGGGGGTCCAATCGAAGCTTCTACTTTAGGTGATTTTGAACAGTAGGGTCTGGGTTGTTTTCTGTTTTTCGCAGAATTAGGCATACCAAACCATTTCAGTATGCCATTTTTCTGTCAGATTAGGTCCTCTGGTCGAAATTTGGTCGTTTGATTTTAGACGGTTGCTTGAATCAGGAGATTTCGGTCGACCAAACCATTTTTGGTATACCAATTTTGGTCTAAGTGGTGACTATTGACCTGATTCGGTCGACCGATCCAGATCAGTCTTCCGAGCCAAGGGTTTTCGGCTTACCGAACCTATTTTTGGCATGCCGAATCTAGGCCTAAATGCTTTTGTAAAATGTGATTTCCGAGGGATTTTCGGATTTGTTTGTTTTGTCCCTTTGAGATGGACCGTTGGTGGAGGTCCCTTGGGACATCTGATGTGCCATTTTGCCGAGGTTTTGAAAGAGTTTTTCAAAGATATGAAAATGATTTCAAAAGAGATGAGTTAGTAGATTTGGAAAATGATTTTCCTAGTTTTCTGTGTGCAGGTCGAGACAGTTTGGAACCGTATTGTCGGGACCAAAGAATGTGACGACATTCTCGAGTGGTCGAGCGCGATTCCCTGGTCAAAGTTGGGGGTCGAGATACCTGAGGCTGAGGGGTGTCGGGCCTTGGAGGTATGAGACTCCTTGACTGTAGTTTTTAGGCCAGGGTTGTGATCCATGGGTTGAGGTGTCTTGTGGCATGACGGGGAGGTATGATACTTCTACTGTTGCTGTGAGCACTGAGGCTTGGGTGTCGTCGAGTGTGGAGGTATGACACTCCCTTCGGAGCACCGTGTGTGGAAGACGCCATGAGGAGGTATATCCTGTGGTGACCAGTACGGGTGGGACATGTGCCCCGTAGCTGGTAGCGTCTTAAGAGATAGGACAGCCTTCCCAAAGAGGAGTTAATTTTTTGGAGGATCCTTTAGAGAGGGAGAATCGTAGGACTGTGAACGCTCCTGTACAGGATGATTGTTACCATGGCAGTGCAGAACACCGTGGTCGCTCCTCGGCTGATTGCGTGTGGCCAGAGTATGGTTGCTTGGCGCTGGGCTTCCCAACTCACTGTGTGTGGTTTTAGCTATTGAAGGCCTTCGCTTGTGGTTTTGGGTTAATAGAGCCCCGATTGTGGTTTTGACCAGTGTAGGCCTGATTTGTGAGGTTTTAGAGAGATGGTTTGCGAAATAAATTTAAAAGAAAACTAATTATGATTTGCTTTCCACGATTTTCTTAGGGTGCGTACTGGGTGACCTCTGTCACTCATGCGTTTTCCTTGTAGTTTTGGTTTTCAGGTACAGATATGCAGAGGTTTAGCGTAGTGCATATAGTCTAGAGTCTCGTAGCTGCACACATAGGTTCCTGGTAGTTAGATATTTTCTATTTAGCTTTAATTTTCTCATAGTTTAAATTATTTTAAATTATCATAGAAAATGTGGGACGTTAAGACAAGACAGCCTTCCCAAAGAGGGGTTAATTTTTTAGAGGATTCTTTAGAGAGGGAGAATCGTAGGACGGTGAACGCTCCTGTACAGGATGATTGTTACCATGGTAGTGCAGAATGCCGTGGTCGCTCCTCGGCTAATTGCGTGTGGCCAGAGTTTGGTTGCTTGGCGCTGGGCTTCCCAACTCACTGTGTGTGGTTTTAGCTATTAAGGGCCTTCGCTTGTGGTTTTGGGTTAGTAAAGCCCCGATTGTGGTTTTGACCAGTGTAGGCCTGATTTGTGAGGTTTTAGAGAGATGGTTTGTGAAATAAATTTAAAAGAAAACTAATTATGATTTGCTTTCCACGATTTTCTTGGGGTGCGTACTAGGTGACCTCTGTCACTCATGCGTTTTCCTTGTAGTTTTGGTTTTCAGGTACAGACATGCAGAGGTTTAGCGTAGTGCATATAGTCTAGAGTCTCGTAGCTGCACACATAGGTTCCTGGTAGTTAGATATTTTCTATTTAGCTTTAATTTTCTCATAGTTTAAATTGTTTTAAATTATCATAGAAAATGTGAGACGTTATAGTTTTCCCTGAACAATGGTGGCAATACAATATTCTGGGCAAATAAATGGAAGAGGGATTTTTTGATTAAGAATAGACTCCTTGAACTGTTTTTGATTTGTAACAAGGAAAAAATTAATGTTAAGAGGATATTGAGTACATATACCAACTACTTTGACTCTGTGTTCAAACTAGAAGACATAAGATCATTAAATATTGATACTTTACAACAACAGTCGGACAAACTTTCAGATATTATGAGTAAAATAAATCTTAATGAAGAGGAGGACAAATTAAATTGGTTACTTACTTCTAATAACATCTTCTCTATTAAAAGATACTATGGAAAATTGACTAATGGGGGATTAAGAACTAGGCTACATCACACCCTTTGGAAAATTAATATTCCCCTGAAGATCAAGCTCTTTACCTGGTTAGTAGTTCATGATAAAATTCTTTCAAAAAAAAACTTAGGTAAAAGGAGATGGAAAGGCACTAATAACTGCCTGTCTTGTGATATGAGTAATGAAAGTGTAAGACACATCCTTATGGATTGTTCTATTGTATAGAAAATTTAGTCTTTCTTTTTATTTGACTCTGCAATCCTATTTCATATGAAGTTGGAGGATTGTCTGTTTTTGGATAATTACATGAAATTTTCTAAGAACTACAATCTTTGGACACTACTCGTGCTAATAGCATGATAGAATCTTTGATTACAGAGAAATAATTTGATCTTTGAAAGTTCAGCTAAATCTACATCTTATATTATATTTATTATCATTTCGTTGATAAATTTTAGACAATAAATGTGACTGCTGGTTCGTATAACGAAGAAATTATCGGAAAGAATGTTGGATGAATGAAACGCAAATTAGACACTTATGATTGTATAGTCCATTACATTATCTATTGGACTTATCATCTCCTCTCGTTCCCCTACTCAAGCTGTCGTCCAACTAAACATTAACGTGTCAACCACGTATGACCCTCTCTATCAGGGTTTGGAAATGATAATTAGTAGCAACTATGAAAAGTTAACTCTACAACTTGGTAAAATTTAAAGGAGACATTTTTTATGTAGGTGTCTACATATAAGGAGTATGTTGGTAACTTTTTATTTTTCATAAAGACATAAAAAAGAAGAAATAACCGTATAGATATACTTATTAGATATCCATAAATACATAGTGAAATTTTCATTTAAATCAAATAACCATTAATCTCTAATCTAAAGGCCTTAAATTTCAATATATTTTGTCAAATTTTAACCTTTAAATTTTAGATTAAAATTTAACGGTGAATATAATTCAGAATAAGATGAAACATATTAGATTATATTATAAATTAATTAATTATATAATTAGATTTTATTTGAAGACGGACATTAAAACTAATTATATATAGTTTTCCTTGGCAACTACATAGACTCTTTCCTGAAATTTAAACGAATTTCCCTGCTTCGACTTCCGTCTTCAATGTCCGCTCCAATGGACGGCGGAGCTTCCGCCCTGGGCCAACTCCGCCCGTCTCGTTTCCTCACCTTCCTCCTCCCAAACCCCCACCCAACCACCACCAGCAGCCCCTACGCCTCCCATCTCCGGATCGCCGTCCTCGACTCCCCGATCCCCACCCCACCCCCACCAAACACCGCAGCCATGCTCGTCCCACCGGGGCGCGAGTCCGACTGGATCTTCTCCACTGCCGAGGGCCAGCTACAGCTCCTCCTCGCCCCATCCTCCCTCGCCCTCTCCCGCCTCCTCCTCGTCGGAAACCCCCCCGTCCCTCCCTCCGACCTCTCCTCCCCCCCGATCTACACGAGACCGGGCAAGGGCCATCGGCTTGACACCGAGCAGCTGGAGACGAGACTCCTCCCCTTCCTCCTCGCTCTCTGCCCTAAACCCGCATTCGACGACCGAATCCCGACGGTTCCGTTCCTCTCCTACGAGGATGACGTGGTCCGGAGCGTTCCCGTGGAGAGAGCCGTGGGGCCTGTGGCAGGGGAAATGCTGGTCGAGGAGATTGAGATTGGGGGATACGATGATGGTGATGATGATCAACGGGAAGTGAGGAGGAGATTGAGGTTCAGGAGGATGCCCAATTTGGTGCAGACGCAGGTGCGTATCTTGCCCCGTGGCAGTGACAATCTTCTTGTGCAGCCGTATCTTAGGCCGATGGTGGCTGGGATTTACTTGATCGCCGCTGCACTGGAGGAGAAGGCTCGCTTGGGATCGAGGCCGCGGGTTATCTGCCTGGGGGTTGGTGGAGGGAGCTTGCTCATGTGCTTGAAGTCAGAGCTGGGGTTTGATGTGGTGGGGGTAGAGGCGGATGAGGTTGTTTTGGACGTTGCCAAGCGGCATTTTGGGCTCGAGGAAGACGAGTTTCTTCGGGTTTGTGTTGGAGATGGGGTCAAGATCATGGAGAGTTTTGCCGAGAATGGAGCAGACAGTTGCTGGGAGGATTGCGTTGGAAGGGTGGATGTTGTGATGGTGGACATGGACTCTGGCGATGCTGCGACTGGCCTTACTGCTCCGCCAGTGGAGTTCATTCGGAGGAATGTTGTCGCCGGTGCGAGAGTGGCACTTCAAGAGAAGGGGGTACTGGTGATCAATGTTGTGCCTCTGAATGGGTCTGTCTACATTGAATTGATTGGTTTGCTACGTCAGGTGTTCTCCAAGTTGTATGAAATAGGTGTTGGTAATGGTGAGAATTATGTAGTTGTGGCCACTGTTTCCCCTGTTGAATGTGTTCACAAGGAGGATTGGAATTCGCCTCTGAAGAAGAAATTGAAGGAGATAGTTGGTCAGAGGTATATAGATTGTATAAGGAAGATCTAGAACCATCTGGTTGATATATCTACCACATCAGAAAGGTGAATATCGGTTATGCATGCTTGCATTTGACTGATTAGTCCAATGTGAATCAGCACTATAACAATATCCATATTCCATGTTGTTTTATCACTTGCTACCAAGTCACCGGCAACACTTTCTAATCTTAATTACTATCTTCATCATAATAAGTGACACAGGACTTATCTCATGAAAGTTTCTATTCACCTTGTATGTCAGGCCCACAATGCTTTGAAATCTATTAGAGGGAGTGCACACACTAGGGCTTGAAACAGCAGAAAGGTTGGCAAAAGGTAATCCTGACTATTCATCAATTTTTTCAGTGGAATCCTAACACAGGTTATCTTTCATACCTTAAAATTTTTAGGTTCATTTAATTTGTTGGCAGCACCGATCATAAAAAATTGCTTGGCATCTGATATAGATATCATATAACCGCAAAATGGAGTTGTTGGAGTTGCAAAGCAACCTAAGCCACGCAATATCCATCATATGGTCCTCTTTGACGTGGACTTATGAATGACATAAATTAGGAGAAAACCTCAAATTGCCATGATAGATTTAAAAATCAATCTCATTACTATTTGATCATATTGGCAAGGCTAGCACACCTATTATCCATAATCTATCTCATATAATCTTTTCGAGCAATTAATTTGTATTTGGCTGATTATTGGGATCCCTTGGCATCTGTTCCAGTTTTATCATCTAAAACTTGCAAGTTGTATGTTGTATGACATCGATTGTTCAAAAGTGTGCATTTGATATATAACAGTAATTGTTTCCTTCTAGATACAAAGGAAAAATTACAAAGTATTGATTAAGCTCCTAGAACTTTGTGCAGCATTGCTAGTATTCATGGGTATAATTCATAATTTCATGTGTCTTGTGTCTGTGTATGTATAACAACACCACTCAAGAGTAGAGTTTATCATTTCGAGTAATGACAACAATGTGAGAGGCAGTAGGTGTAATAGAGTAACTGTTAGGTTTTTCTTTTATTTTTTTAAATATTATATAGTGGTTGTTATAGTAGAATACAATATGTTAGATATTAGTTTTGAGTTTTTTATTAGAGTAACTTTCATATCGCACCATGTATTTTCAGATTACATCAAACAACCATCTGTATTTTCAAGAATTTGTGTGCTCCCTTTAGATTTGACAACATCAAATCACCTTTATGTTGCATTTTAAAATTGAAATAACTAAGTTACCCGTAATTTTCCTTTTTCATATGACCCCATTAATAAATATATTTAAGGGAATTATATAAAAAATAAGGGTAACTTAGTCATTCTAATCCTAAAAGGTACCAATGTCATATCCCAAACATTTAGGACGGGTTTGAAACTCTTGTCAAATCCAGAGGATGCATGCACACCTGATTATTGAAAATATAAGGAATTATGATATGAGTTGAAAACACAGAGGATATCATGGAAATTTCCTTTTTATTTTTTAAAAAGATTAGAGATGTATTTCCCTAAAAGAAAAGGCTATAGATGTAATATATAGCCCATATTCATAATGATTGATGTTGTGAAATGTTAGTGTTGGCTTTTTAATATAGTAAATGTTTATTTGGAGACTAAATTCCCTATTTTACCCGTTGCGTGCAGCTCTCATACAAGTTGATTTGGTCCCTTTTTTTGGAGTTTTAACCAGATTCTCCTGTCCCTCCTGCCTTTGAGCATTGCCTAAGAGTTTCGCCCTTCTTCTTCGATGTCTCCAGGTGAAGTTCAATGTCTTCCCTTGGCTGTCCATCGGAACCTTTCATTTATCAGCTCATTAGGAATGACTTCTAAGGGCTTTGTAAACAAAATTGGGGAATTAAAAACTAACTAAAGATGCTGGACTCATATCTTCAGCTCATCAAAGTAACATGTAACAAGAAAACATTCTAGAACCTACTAATTTCATTATTTGTAAGACGCAACTGCTAAAAATTTTCAAACTCAAGACCACAAAATGTTATTGTTACAAGAGAAAATCAAAAAGTTCTCTATTGATTTGTGAGGATTACATATATATAAGTATTAGACACCCCATAGATATATGAATATCCAATAACCCATTTAAATATAAAATATATCCCTACTTATTCTAACATTCCTCCTCAAACTGGAGCATACATATCAACAATGTCCAGTTTGTTACATAGAGACTCAAACACACTCACTGCAAGACCTTTGGTGAATATATCTACTAGTTGCTCTGAAGAGTGCGTATATGGAGTAGATATAACTCCATTCATAACCAGATCTTTCACAAATGGCAGTCAACCTCGATGTGTTTTGTTCTTTCATGAAAGGTGGGATTGTTTGCGATAAAAACCGTAGTTTGATTATCACACCTCATAGACATAGGTATCTTGACATCACACTTAAGCTGCTCAAGCAGTGACTTCACCCACATCATCTCACACGTAGTCTGAGTCATAGATCTGTACTCTGCCTCTGCACTAGACCTGGACACCACATTTTGTCTCTTGCTTCGCTAGGTGACCAAATTACCTCCCACATACGTACAAAAATCGGATGTGGATTTTCTATCACCTGCATATTTTGAATCTGAGTAGGCCTCAACTTTGGTGTGATTATTTTTCCTGTATATTCCTGGTGTCCTTTTCACATAAGATAAAATCCGAAGAGCACCTGTCCAGTGTACCCTCCTAGGCTCATACATAAACTGGCTCAGAAGACTGACTGCATAAGAAATATCAGGTCGCGTCACTATCAAGTAAATGAGCTTGGCAATCAGCCTACGGTATTGACCAGGATCCTTTAGTAGCTCTGAGCTGCTATCCCAAAAAGATGGTGATTGCTCGATAGGGGTGTTTTTTGGTTTACATCCCAGAAGACCTATCTCCTCTAAGAGATCTAATACATACTTCCTCTGTGATAGAGCCATCTTACCATGCCCATATGTAAACTCGATATCCAGAAAATAGCGAAGCTTTCCCATGTCTTTCGTCACAAAGTGTCTGTGAAGATGAGCCTTTACCTCTGTAATTCCTTCTGTAGCACTCCTAGTCACTAGAATGTCATCCACATATATAGCTAGTATGACACATCCACGATCTGTACGCCTATAAAATACTGAGTGGTCCACTGCACACCTATGAAAGCCACCATCAAGTACCACCTGGCTAAACATCTCAAATAACACCTTGGGACTTTGCTTTAGCCCATAGATAGCCTTCTGTAATATGCATACACAATCCTCCCCCTGGGCAACGTACCCCGGAGGCTGCTGCATCAAGACTGTCTTAGTCAAATCGCCATAGAGGAAGGCATTCTTGACATCAAGCTGGCTCATATCCTAGGAATGATTCAATGCAAGAGACAACATCACCCGAATAGAATTGAGACGAGCAACCGGTGAAAAAGTTTCCTCGTAATCAATGTCATATGTTTGAGTAAAACCTCGAGCAACTAGTCTAGCCTTGTATTTGTCAATGTTGCCATCTGCTTTGTATTTGATAGTATACACCCACTTGCAGGTGATTACTGTAGCCCCAGCAGTGCGGGTCACTAACTCCCATGTGTCACGACTAGTAAGTGCCGCAATCCGCTCATCCATATCAGCCTTTCAATGTGGAAGAGAAAGTGTCTCCTCGTAATTCCTGGGAATGATCTGAGAATGGAGGGACAAGGCAAAGCTATGGAAACGAGGGTGTAGAGCATCATAAGATACAAAATGAGAAATAGGATGAACTGTACATGAACGAGTACCTTTTCGAAGGGCTATAGGCATGTCTGAGGAACTGGTGGGCGGATTTGCATCTACAGAGGAGGGTGGTCCGTCGTGAGGAGGTCCTGGAGGATGTTGTCGTCGACGATATACCTGCAAGGATGAAGAAGTTGGTGGTGGAACGGCTGATGTAGACTGAAGATCAGCATGTTGCAACTCGACAACCGAGGGAACAGCGACATACACATTGGACGATGGAGGAACACTATAATATGGTTCAGACTTAAAGAAAGTAACATCTGTAGAAACATAATACCGACGAGTGGGAGGATGAAAACATCGATAACCCCTTTGAGTTCGCGAATAACATACAAAAACACACTTTATTGCACGTGGAGACAGTTTGTCCAATCCATGGGAAAAGTCCTGAACAAAGGCCACACACCCAAACACCTTCGGTGTCAGACTAAATAAGGTGGAGTCTGGTTGTAAACGACGAAGTGGAACCTTCCTACCAAGTGGGGTAGCAGGCATTCTGTTGATAAGATAGGTGGCTGTAAGCACAGCATCAGTCTAAAGATGTTTTCGAACATGCATATGTACTATAAGTGTACGAGTGACATCTAGAATGTGCCTATGCTTACGTTCTGCAATCCCATTTTGCTGTGAGGTATGAGGACAAGATGTTTGATGGATGATACCCAGTGAAGCACACATAGAAGTGACGTTAGAATGCATGAACTCAAGTGCATTGTCAGTTCTCAAAAACTTGGAAGTCACATCAAAATGATTTTTTATTTCATTAAGAAAATTTCTGAGTACATCATGAATATGATTTTGATCTTTCAACAAATATACCCAAGACACTCGAGAAAAATCATCAACAAAAACAATATAGTACTTATGACCCGACACAAACTGGACTCTAGATGGACCTCACACATCACAATGAACCAATTCGAATACTGTGCTACTAGATGTAAGACGCAACTGTTTAAACGAAACACGATGGTGCTTACCTAACTAACACAACGCACAATCAAAACGAGACATGGACTGCCAAGGTAAGGCCTGTTGGAGTTTCTACTGAGACGGATGTCCTAGTCTATTGTGCCACAAGGAAGAGGACTCAACAGTAGATGCTGTAGAAGCCAAGCCTTGAGGAATCTCATCATGAACTAGTAGGTACACTCCATTTCCTTGATCACGGCTCAAACTAATCCTCCTCTACGTCTGCAAATCCTGAAAGGTACAGTGAAAAGGGAAAAAAGTCACAATACATTTAAGCTGTTTTGTAATAGTACTAATGGACAATAAATTTACAGGGAAATCAGGGACAAAAATGACATTCTCTAGTGGTAACTGTGAAGAGGCATGGACCACCCCCTCAGCAGAAACTGGGTAAGTTCGGTCATCAGCAATCGCGACAGTCCGAATATCCGATAATTGAGATAATCGTGGAAACAAACTACGAGTACCTGACATGTGGGAGGAGGTACTAGAATCAATGATCCAGGAGGAGTCTCTCGAGACAAATAGGGCACTAGTACCTGAAGTGTTGGCATGTGTGGCTGTGGTAGTGGAGTCAGTGATCTTTAGCTACTGAAGTTGCTCTTAATCAGCCTATGATACAGTGAATGTCGGTGACTTAGTAGTAGCAATAGATATGGGGGCCTCTGTAGTCATATTAGCTGTCTGAGGACGACCAATAATATCCTAGCATCGCTCAACTCGGTGACCCAACCGTCCACAGTGTGTACAACGTGGCTGTCCTCCGGTATCACCACGACCACGTCCTCCTTGTGTACCACCACGTCGACGTCGACGGGTGGCCGCCATGGTAGAAGGCTCAGACACTGTATGAGAAGTAGCAGTAGACACTCGCATAGTCTTGCTGAACGTGGTATGAAGATCTGGTAGATCAGCAGTCAATACCTGTCTCCGAATTTGTGAACTGAGATCTCACAGCAACAGCTAATTCTTCACGGTACTGATGTAGGTGGATGATATCAACTGTCAGAGGTTGATGAATATCCAACTCCTCCAGTAAGGCTCGAAGAACAGTGAAGAGATCTTGAACAGATCTGTCTCCCTACTGTAGAGTAAAAAGCTGCTCATAAATCTCACATATTTTGGAAATATTCTTTTCATGCCCATAGGTGAGTCGAAGAGTATCCTAAATCTTCTTTGCTGGTCGTAATGATATGACACCACGTGTAACAGAAGGCTTCATACTGTTAGCCATCTAAGTAATAATTGTCGCATCATCGGCTAACCAATCTTCATAAATGTTAGATTTGATATCCGGAGGAGGATCTGTAAGGTGCTTCAATTTTCTGTGTGTCAAAACAAATGTCTCAAAACTCTGGGACCACAGATGATAGTTAGGGCAAGAGAGCTTCTTAGAGGTACCACTCATTTTTTAACAAACGAATCACGGGATGACATCCTCACTGATTGTCAATAGTAAATTACAAATAGATGGTCTGAAAATGACGGAAAAAGTAGACCAATTGCTCACCACGGTGTGTGGATGTGACGTATCCACACACAACACCAACGGGAGATTAGAGAAGGGCCTAAAACATGGCTAGGAAGGGCTGAATTGCCCTAACAAGTGGACGGGAGAGACAACCAGGCATCATTAGTGACATAGCATGCGTCGGTGACGTCGGCGGAACGATCGGTTGGACTGTCGACAGTGGACTGTAGGCCACGTATGGGCCTGTCGGCGGTGGAGGAGGCCTCGGGACACGCAGGCGGGAGGTCTGGAGGCAGCGAGAGGGCAGGAGGGCACGTCCAGCGTAGGTCAGGCGGCAGCTAGGGTTTTTTTAATGGTTTCTTCCTGTACTTTGGTACCATGTTACGAGAGAAAACCAAAAAGTTCTCTATATAGGTATTAGATACCTTATGGATATATAGATATCCAATAATCCGTTTAACTATAAAATATATCTCTACTTATTCTAACAGTTATATTAACATAACAATAAAGGACTTAAGCATCCAGGGACAACCCACCAAAGTTCCACCTAAATTGACTGCTAACATGAGGGGAAATTTCTCTCTCTGCTGTTCACATCCCATCCTCAATCAGTCATTGCCTTACCCTTTATTTGAAGACTTTGGAAAAAACATTCCAAGAAATCTAACGAAAACATCTGGTTTTAAGCTCCTGAATCTCTCAAAATCTTCCTAAATACCTCTCTAGTATCATAAAAAGGACATCAAACACTTATTGTCTGAGTGCTCTTTTGTGTTACACCTGTGGGGTATGATTGGAGATAAGCTTCATCTTAATCTTTCATATGGAGATGTCGAAATCATTCCAGGGAATTCAAGCCAAATTGTGGTGTATGGAGGGATTTGAGGCAAAAAGAACAATAAACTGATATCACGTGCTTGTTGTCGGAACATGTGGTTAAATAGTCATAGGTTGTTCAATAATGAGCCTGGTTATACTTTGGTACTAGTGATCGATGTATGGCTACCTTGTTGCTTGGGGTAAGGCTTGGTGTAACTGGACCTGAGAATTGGGGGAGCTTGGTGAACTGGACTTTGAAAGTATAGAAAAAGTTCAAGATACTATTGCAAAATGTTTAAAGAATGTTATGGTATTAAACTAAATAGTGAATTATTTGTAATTTTTAGAGAATTTCAAGAAAAACCACACTTGAGGATCATATTGTAAAATAGAAATTACTTAATGGTGTCCTAAGATTTAAGTGAAATACTATTTTGATACCTAATGTTTCAAAAGTTATAATGGTGTCCTAAAGTTTAGATAATCATTTGAATTCTTAACTCCGTTAATTTTTACACTTGAATAACTATTGTACTCTTACTTATTTGAAAAAATTGCTTAATGCTGTCCTAAGATTTGAGTGAAATATTATTTTGGTGTCTAAGATTTCAAAAGTTTTATATTGGTGTCTCAAGGTTTTTACTGTTAGTAATTATAGGTCTATTTTTGTTAGTGTTGGACATTGTTTTTCATGTGAAACCTTGGGCACCATTTTTTATATTTATGGAAAGAATGGGTAAAGAAAGGACATTGTTGTCGTACAAATAACTTATGCCATCATGTAGGGTCACATGATGGATGGAATGTTGATGGGAGTTTATGTATGTCTAATGTTATAAAGCTTAGATATCATTATGATACTTTTGAAATTTTAGATATCAAAATGATATTTCATTCAAATCTTGAGACACTATTGGATAATTGTTCCTATTGTAAAATATCTATAAAATTCCATAAATTTGATTTCATTGCAAACAATAAACAATTATTAATAGGGTTACTAAATATAAAGGAGTCTAAGTCAATATAAATATTGTTGGATTGATTATTCTAGAGGAGGGATGAATAGGGTATAAAGTTGATGTATAAAATTAATCGATGTAGCACTTAATTAAAAAGATCTCATCAATAATTTATATGCAATTATTTACTGCATAAGATCATCTACCCAAAAGTATATAAAGAATTTTATACTGGTTTGGACATTACCCTACTTTAATTTCTACGTACCACTGTCTTATGAAGTTCTACTACACTTTTCCCTTGAATGGATGGAGTAGAATCTGTTTATACTTCTCACATAATTCTTCATACGTTGAAGGATCTAAACACATCCTCACTTATAAGATTAAGATAGAAATTCGTTTATACTTCTCACATAATTCTTCATACGTTGAAGGATCTAAACACACTCTCACTTATAAGATTAAGATAGAAATTCGTTTATACTTCTCACATAATTCTTCATACGTTGAAGGATCTAAGCACATCCTTACTAAGATTAAGATAGAAAGTTAAAAACTAAAGAGCTCAAAGAAAAAGAATTGAGTTTAAAGTCCTTGGAGGTTGGCAGAAGATTAGAAGAGGTGTATCCATTGTCTTGAGAAGTTCTAGATGTCTTTTTATAGTCCTACAAAGAAAATAACCATTATAACAGAAATTTGGCATCTTCACCTTGAAACGGACATCCGTTTCTACTCATCTTCACGAGCCATTGCAGCTAACGTTTATAGCTCCAATGAAGATCGGCACATTCGTTCCCATTAAACGAATAATAGCTCACAAGAGTCGTTCAAATGACAAATTAAAATGTTATACCACTCAAAAATATCTCTATATATTATTTAAAATATACAATCACTTTAAATCAAATTACATCCACATAAAATCTTAATTATCATCATAAAAAGCATAAGATAACATATAATGAACTAACAATCTCCTATTTTTTATGATGACAAACACTAACAAAATAACTCCCCCTTACTAAATGAATTATGCAAATGAAGTTCAATCAATTCCAAATCAATTAGAAATTGTCTCTCCCTTTGTCACATAAAAAAAAAACAAAAGATGGGAATAGAAGATAAAACAAACAACTAGTGAAAAGATGGATCAAGAGTGAAACTTGAGATCTATCCTAACATTCAAGTTCTCCAAACCTTCATTTATCTCACTTCTCATCTCCTCCATGCCACTCTAGATAGCATGCAACTCTTTCATACCATTGTCTTAAGAGAAGGAAGATTGGAGTCAAGGAAGCTAGAGTAGAATTTCTCATAAAAGCAGGAGTTGATGGATTGTCAGAATTAATCATGGTGATTTTGATTGGATTGAATAGCTTCTATTACTCATTTGATGAAACAATCCCTTTAATTTCAAACATGACTCAAAAAGAGATTAAAAGGTGAAAAAGAAAGTTTATGATGATTCTTAAGAAACAAAAAGATCCCAGTTGACATGAAAACCTTTCGTGATGTAAAAAATGGTATAGTTAATGTTTGTGATAATTCATTCTAATGATTGGATATTTGTATAAAATTCCTATACAAAACTTTGATGATCTTGTAAGCATGATGTTTGAGATGAGTCAAAAATAACTTAGATCTAGAATTAGTTTGAGGAATAATAATAGTTCCAAAGATTTCATTATGAGACTAATCCTTAGAATCATATAAAGTATGTCAGATCAATGTCTCTAGATGGGAGTCAATAATTTTTGATAAATAATTTGGAAAAATTGTGAGCTTGTGTCCATTAACAATAGATGTAAGCTTAGATTTCTTAACCTTTAAATTAGCGTAAGTGTGTTATAAACTTATGATATGACTTGTTTTGTTATGAGAATGACAAAAATTTGTATATTTGACATCATGAAAAAGTAGCGTAATATCAAAGTTGAAGAAATCATCGAAAATAAGATGTTTAAGATAAAATTTCTAGCAAAATATTGTTTAAAGGAAATTTGGGTAACTAGAGAAACAAAAAAATTTGAGTCATTTGGACTTTTCGAGGATTATTTCTTGTCAAGTTTCTTCTCTTGGATGCTAGCTTTTTCCGAGAATGACTTGTAGACACCATAGAAAAGGAAGTTGACGAGATCCAATGGAGAGGAAGAAGATCCGACAAGATATGGCGAAAGATCCAACAAGAAAAGGAGAAAAATAAAATAAAAAAGAGAAGGGAGGCTAGGATAACAAAGTGTGAGGGTGGAGGAGGAAAAGGTAGGTTTTACCCTAAACTTTAAAAGGGATATAATATAAGGTAAATTATAATTCACCTTTCTCAATTATTTATCTTTTTCAATTTAGTATCCTAAACTTTTTATTTTGTTGTAATTTATCCTTTTCAACTACCTTTATTAAATAACTAGACTTTTACGTTTGAAGAGTTACAATATATATATTTTAAATAATTTATTCTTCTTTCAACCTTCTTTTATTTGTTCTTTTCAACTATTCGGGTTTTTCAACTTAGACCTCGTTTGTAATCTCCTAAATTTAGAAGTTAGTTTTTGAGTTTTTTTTTTAGAAGCTAGCTTCTTTAAGTTTTCGTGGAAGTTATATTCTAGGTTACTTGTAAAATCATGTTTGGCAAATAAAGATTCTATTGGTGGAAATTAGATTGTACCAATAGTTAAATTACATATGTATCTCTTTTCAAATCCTTTTTTTCCTTTACTATGTTGACTTGAGCCCCTCTTTCTTTCTTCCTTTCCCTTTCTACGTTGAAATAGTCGTCACCCTCCTCTTTCTGCTCTCGTAGTTGTCGTTGATGGCCTTCGTAACCACTATCGGTGGAGTTATTACTGTAGTCGTGGCCTATGGCCCTCGTAGTCGTCGTCGATGGAGTTCCTCCCACAATCATCGTGCCCTCTCGCAACCATCGCTAATGTAGGAGGAAATCTATAATTGAGAGACGTAAGATGAGAGAACGACAGTTGGTTGAAGAAAATGGAGATTGATGTATGTTACTTTTTACAAAAAATAGAGATTGATGACAAATTTGTAAATACTAATGGTATTTTAATGTAAATTTTAAAAAAACGATGAGGGTATCATTGTAATTACATATCTTAGTTCTCTAGCTTCTATTAGAAGCTTCCTTCAGTCAACTTTTATAAAAGTACAGATTTACGCATGGTTTTCTTCATCCAAGAGTTGTGCTTTCTATAACGAGTGGGATGTAAAGATCCTATTGGGAACTTCTTCAGCCTTTTTTTAATAATTTACCATAAGTTAACCATTCATAAGTCATCTAGTAGTTCCAAATGGGTTTTTAGTATTTTAAATTTTTTTCGTTACAAGTTTCTTCCTCAACTATTTCTGTTAAACAATAAGATCCTTTCGTCAAGTTTGAAGGATCACGTAACCTTTATAATATTTTTTTCGAACAAATTTGTTCTTCTTTCCCATCTACTTCTTTTTTATCTCTTTCTATTTTTTTTACGTTATAAATCCTAAATTGAACTTTACTACTAAAATTTTCTCCACTCACTTTCTTTCTCAAACCTTTTTTTTTCTTTTTCCTTGATAAATCAATGATCTCAAGCTTTGTCAACATCATAAGAAGATCTCAAGCATCTCTCATATCATCATTAAGCATAGTGAAGGTTTCAATCCGCTCAGATTGATAGGAGGATTATTTATAATTGAGGGTAAAATAGTTAGACAAAGCAAAAATTTAATGGTACTTACCTAAAAAAGTTGCTTATTATAAATTATCCAACTAAAAGGGGTAAGTTGTAACAAAAAAATTTAAGGTATCAAGTTGTAAAATTTGAATAGTTGAAGTGAGTAAATTGTAATTTAACCTTAGGTAGTAAGTTGTAACAAAAAAAAAATTTAAGATATCAAATTATTAAACTTGAATAGTTGAGAAAGATAAGCTGTATTTTAATCCTAGAATGGTAAATTACAGAGGATAAAATGGTCAAATTATGTAAAAAATTTAATGACGTTTATCTAACAAAGGAGTTTATTGTAATTTATTATAGTTGAAGGGGAGTAAGTTGTAATAAAAAAAGTTAAAAGTATCGAGTTGAAAAATGCAAATAGTCAAGAAAAATAAATTATAATGTATCCTATAATATATATCCACTGCAATGGACCTTCACGCAAATGTTCGTTGATACTTTGTTGAAAGAGTAGCAATCTAGTGGAACAAATTTTAAAAAATAAATACAAATTGTGTAAAAATGATAGAAAATTTGGATAAAATATTTAAAAATAATAGAAAAAGTATATAATTTTTTTTTGAAAAAGATTTCAAATTATAAAAATATATCTTTTATGAAAGCAGACTGTCTTTCATTTAGATAACTTACAAATACCTAAATTTTCTTAATGTTCATGAATATATCCTCAACTAATAGTTTTGTGAACATTTTTAGAAACAACCCAACACAAAACAATCCACGGAAGGTCTAATTGACTCAAATCGTTTTGTTTCTCTTATTACCCAAGCTTCCTTTGAATAATACTTTGCTAAGAATCTTATCTTAAAATGTCTTATTTCTGATGATGATTTCCTCAACTTTGATGTAACACCACTTTTTCATGATGTTGGAATATATAAATTTTTATCATTCTTGTGTCAAAACAAGGCATATCCGAAATTGATAACACAATTTTATGTTAATTTATTTGTTAAGGAATATGAGCTTACTTCTATCATCAATGGACACAAGTTCACAATTTTTGCAAATTATTTATCAAAAAATTATTGACTCCCATTTGAAGACATTGATCTTCATCATGCTTTATATGATTCTGAAGATTGGTCTCATGATAAAATATTTGAAATTATTATCATCTCTCATATTAATCGTATATCTAAGTTATTTTTCACTCATCTCAAACATTGTGATTGCATGTTTGTCAAAGTTTTGTTTAGAAATCTTATACAAAAATCCAATCATTTGAAATGAATTGTCTATAACTGTTTTTTGCATCATGAGAGTTTTTTGTGTCAAATGGGATCTTTTTGTCTACAATGTTCTTAAGAATCATCGTATACTTTCTTTTTAACCTTTTGGTCTCCTTTTGAATTAGTTGTTTGAAATTATGAGGATTGTTGCATGAGGTGAGCAATAGAAATTACCATGATTAATTCTAACAATTCATCAACAATTGCTTTTATGGGAAATTTTACTCTAGCTTCCTTGACTTTATCTTAGTTCTCTTTCGACGATATCATGAAAGAGATGCGTGCTATCTGGAGCGACATGAAGGGGATGAAAAGTGAGATGAATGAAGATTTTAAGAATTTGAATGTTAGGATGAATCATTTTAAGAGAAATTTCACTTTTGATCCACCTTTTCGGTAGTTATTTGTTTTATCTTGTATTTCTATTTTTGTTTTTTTTGATATGGCAAATGGGAGATGGCTTGAAATTGATTTGGAATTAATTGAACTTCATGTGCATAATTCTTTTAATTAGGCAGAGTTTTTTTTTTACGTGTTTGCCATCATAAAAAATGAGGAGATTGTTAGTTCATTATATGCTATCTTATGTATTTTATGATGACAATTTAGTTTTTATGTTGGTGTAATTTGATTTAGAGTGGTTGTATATTTAGAGAAATATCTTGTTTAAATTCTAGTTCTCTCTAAAACGGATGTCCAACAGACGTTTGTTTGAAAACAGTGCAATTCAATGAAATGGTAGGGAATTAACGGATATTTACTGGAAGTGTACAACTAAACAAGAAAATTATGGTTGTCTATTCCAAACGTCCACTGTAGAAATGGACGATCGTGCGGGTGTCTATTTCGAAGTGAAGATGCAAGACTATTATAACAACTATTTTCTTTGTAGGACTATAAAAACGGTATCTAAGACTTCTCAAGGTAGTGGATACCTATCTCTTTTGATCCTACAACCTCTAAGAACTTTAAATTCAATTTTTTTTCTTAGAGCTCAATATGTCAGTTAATTGTTTTTGTCAAAGAATAATACTGGTTTAGATGTTATTTTACTCTAGTTTTCACATATCACTGTCTCATGAAGTTCCACTACGCTTCTCTCTTGAATGGGTAAAGAATAATATGTTTGCACTTCTCACAAAATTCTTTACATGTTGAAGTATCTAAGTACACCCTCACTTACAAGATTAAGATAGACAGTTGAAAACAAGAGAGCTCAAAGAAGAAGAATTGAGTTTAAAACTCTTGAAGATTGGAAGAAATAAGAAAAGAAGTGTAACCAGTGTCTTGAGAAGTCCTCGATGTCTTTTTATAGTCTTGCAAAGTCAATAACTGTTATAGCAAAAATTTGGCATCTTCATCTAGAAGCAGATGTTCCTTTCTATTGATCTTCATGAGTCATTGTAGTGTATGTTTGGAATAGATGTCTATAATTTTCTTGTTTAGTTGCACATCTTTAATAGATGTTCGTTAATTTCGTACCATTACTTTGAGTTGCACTGTCTTTAAGTAGACGTCAACTGGGACATCTGTTTTGAAGAGAAGTACAATTTAAATAAGATATTTCTCTATATCCCTACAACAACTCTGACTAAACGAATAACAGCTCACATGACTCATTCAAATAACAAATTCAAATGTTATACCACTAAAAAATATCTCCATATACCATTCAAAATGTACAACTACTCTAAATCAAATGACATTAACATAAAAACTTAATTGTCATCATAAAAAAACATAACATAACATATAATGAACTAACAAATATAAAATCTTAAAATATTCTTAGAAGTTTTATAAGAAATAAACATAAGCAAGATGATTGTTTGTATTACTAACACAACAAGGTATTGTTCTATTTCAATACTGAACAAAACATAGTTCATTTGGTACGTAATTATTACGCTAGTTGGGGGATTGTGGGATCAAATCTCATTAGTTGTAGATCTTTACAATTAAAAAAATAAATTATTCTTTTCCGAAGCCATTAGAACAAGAACTCATATTCGATAGAAAGTTAGCGTGGTGAGCATTAATGAGCATTAATCGTGAACTTCATATCTTCACCATGATTGGCTAGTGAGTGCAGGCCCCAACTTGGGGTTCACTTGCAGTTTACCCATTGGTAATTTTCCTCTTTTTATGCATTTCATAGGGTCCAAACCCAAGATCTCTTCGGTAGGGGCAATTGAACAAGGCACCTTACCATTGAGTCAGCTTAGCATCTATCTTTGCTTTGTATCTTAATGTAAGTTAAAATTGAACGAAGCTACAAAGAAAATGTGAACTACTTCGACTATGATGCTCGGATTGTATTACTGGTTCCGTTGGAATACAATATCCTATCTTCATGCAGAGCAAGAAGAGGTGGTTTAGAGAAAACAGTAAGAATGAGAAGGTATGAGCATGTCATGCTAAGCAAAGAAGGGGTCCCAGAAAAATTGCAGAAATCATGTCGTGTTAAATAAGTAAGCATTTTTTTGAAGTAGCTCATTTTTGCTTTTAAGCAAGTAGGCAGTGAATACTATTTTCAATATGATTTTGAGAACAATTTGTCTTTAACATAATTCTTCCAAATGCCTCCTACTTCGACAAATACATGATGCAAACAGTTTACACATACATTTTGATAGTTCAAATTGAAAAATAACATGATGCGAAGAAGGTGAGCTACGCAAGGTCAGTTTAAGCCTTTAAGATGACTATACCACAAATTTCGTTATTAGAGTAAATTGGTTTCAAGGAAATCCTCTCAAAGGCCATGAAATGGTGCTTGAGTGTCTTTTTATTGTTAGACAAGATGCAGTGCTTGTTTGATGGTTTATATTGTTCCGTTGTCATGAAACATCTGATGATTGACATCGTAGTGCAACATGTAGCCATCATTGGGAATGATCAATGGATTATTGGTGAGATCAGAAATTCGAGAGTTTAAACGGATGAGTCTATGGAGAAACATAGAGCATGGATTTGAATATTGGCGGAGGTAGATTGGTAGATGAAACAGTGGCAATTTCAAAACTATCACACCGCTCAAGTCAAACAGCTGAATTACTAGATTTTGTTTAGGTGTCAGTCTATATCGAAGAAATATGGATTATGTTCTTATATTGGTCAAATGCTGGACAAAAATCTGGTGAAGGTTTTTTTTTTCTTTTTATGAGAATATTCATTTCATTAAAATAAAGGAAGCATCCTTACAAAGTTCCATAAGACAGCAGAAAAATGCACCATCCTGAACAGCAAAGCACAGCCACCTTTTTTTTTTTTTGCAAAGCACAGCCACTTGGAAGGCGATAAAACTGAATCCAACAGAAGGTAATATCAAATTGTATGACAAGCCCAAGCATCAGCTAAATCAGAGGGGGATCATTCAGCAGTGCACAGCCAACAACTGTTCATCCAGATTCACGGCTTGTAATTCCGTCACTGATTCAGCTTGGGTATCATCGGAGCTTTGGCTGAGAGAGTTTGGCGTAATAGATGCTGCCAATTTGCGTGCCTGACGTTCCCCATGCTCTCAAAAGTGTCTATCAACTTTGGGTGTATTTGGTAAAGATTGTGAAGGCTTTGATTTTGTAATCTAATGTGACTTATAATACATAATGGATTCTACATAAATCAATAATTTAGACTTATGTGTATTTTTAGTTAATAAAATAATTAAGCATGAGTTTGATCATGGAACAATCTACTTGATTTTAGAATGAAGTCTAATTTTTAAGATGCAATTTTTTTAAACATTTACAAGCAATACAACAACATACTACAAAACCACTATTATATGTTTTATATTAAAATAAATAAATTTAAAATCTAGGTTTCTCAATAATCAATCAAACAAGTTTTTTCGAGATTTGTTATAATACAAGAAAAATCAAGATTTTGCACTTGATTGAATATCCAAATGTTTTACCATACATACCCTTAGCTTCAAAATATCTCCATTCCAATGATTGAAGTTGATCTAGAACATCCTCATATTATGTTATTTTCTAGCCGTGACATTATGTGAAATAAGGTTGTTGGGGGCCAAGTTGTAAATTGCTCGATGAATAAAAACTTCACTTTTCATTGACATATACATTTATATTTTCACCAACCTTGCTTAATTTGGCAACGAGGTCTTTCTTGCATAGGGGTTGTCATGATAAAATCTTGACAACGTGAATCTATGATGCCTTGGACAAATTACCGTCAAATCATAAAATTGGTCTTGATCATCTTAAATGTGAAAAGCTTAAACTTATTCAGGGTCACTTTTTTTAGACGCTTGTAGGGAAGAATCCTTGTAGGTATGTAACTTCCATCGTTAGATACATCCAGTACTTGAGGGAGAGGAGGAAGAGGGGGAGGGATAGAGAGAAAGGATGATGACCATGTATGCGAGGAGGTGACGAAGGAGCGACAATAGTGGTAGTGGAGGAGAAGGATCACATGGTAAATGGGACGTAGGAGGCAAGCAATGTGGTATGCAGGGGAGGTGCTGGTTCATAGGGTGATGGCGAGGAGACAAGCAACACAGTACACAAGAAGAGGAATGAGGAGAGACGGTGGTGGTAGTAGGAGAAGAAAGGAGGGGAAGGCGGTGGCAATGATGGGGAGACCGGAAGAGGGGAGGATCTTGTAGGGGTGAAAGAAAAGAAGGGAGAGATAGCAAGGGGATAATAAAGGAAGGAGGAAAACAAGACCATTGGATGAAATTTTTTTTGTAAGGACCTACAAAAGACATTTTGTGAACTTATTATAATAAAATTGAAAAAGATACTTATTATATGTCATGTATATCTTGCGATCAAGTCATTATTAAGTGATGAATGTATCTTGTTCTCACCTATGCTATACTTCACAACATCGTCACATCTTGGCACTTTGATATATAGTCCTCAGACGTGATCGCCATGTGCCTTAGCTAGCTTCTAATGGTTATTCATATCAGTGATGTGGTCATTGACTACTTCACCATCAGCACCAAGTAGCTGCCTCTTACACCAATTACCACAAGCCCATAGCCTTACGTGTCACTTTTTGAATTGTTTTTTTTCCTATTTTTAATACTTTTTTTGATATAATTTCTTGAATTAATAATAAAGGTGTGTCTATGATACTTACATGGTTAGTAAAGATTGTGGTGGATGTCGAAAAATTTTAATTTTAATTGTTCATTTAAATATATAGATGGTAGGATTTCTGACCAAAAATAAATAATTATAACTACTATTAGTTAGTTATAGTTTTGTGAAATAATGACGTGAGTATCTTCTTCTTTTTTAATAATAAAAGATAAAATATTTAACTTGACCAACAAATTACATTCAACTTTCCTGGACTCACCAACCACAGGATTAGGTTGGAAACTGAAAATGAGTGGTTAGTGGGTTTACTTTCAAACATGATGTAATGCAATGGATACCAAACATGTTTCAAACTAATTCAACTTTCACGGACTTGGGCATTGGATTTCCACAATTTTGGAAATTATTAAATAATAATCACCATCATTATCATACATGTAGATTGTAGAGGATGGGTTGATCCTTGCCCTACTGAAAGATATTTAATGATGAAGTGTCTGTAGATGCGACACTCAGATTTCTACTGACCTCAGAAATGGAAATGTATTTAAGAAAATAGAAACACACTTAATTGGAAATTATGGGTGTTGTGATTGGAATTGGAAAAGGAGATACGCACAATAGATGCACAAAATGGAACAATATAATTGTAGGATAGAGTTTTTAGAAACGAATTTTACTCTAACACAATGATATCATAATGACATTATTTATATGAATGATTTTTAGATCATAGGGAGGTGACTTCTGAGTTCTGATGCATAATGATGAGGATCAGTTTTGCATCGACTCCAAGACTTCAACAAAAAAGATATGAAAAAACATTATTGGATAGATGATGCACATTGAAGATGTGTTTATTGAGACATATGTGCACCAGTCTTGGTTCGAAGTAGTTCATCTAACCGGTGTTGACGTCATTATGATGTCATCAATAAGTGAATTGATAATTAAACCGACTCAATGTTATATTTTCAGTTTAAAACTTGATTTAATCTAGTTTAACCTGATTTTTATATTACTTCTACATAATATAAACCTATTTTCAATATATAACTTATTTTTAAATAAACATATGAATATCGATACATATGAATCAACTTGTTTGACAACTATTGTAAATAAATCTGAATTTGATATAAAACAGGCCATATGAATTATGAAATGATAAATATGGAACCAATAATAATATAACATACTAAGTTACTAACTAGCATACATAATTGTACCATCTTGGAATTTAGAAAGGATGTAATTAAGAATGTGCCATGTAATCTTATATTTAGTTATTAATGGATGATATTGATGGATGTGGTAATCTTGTGAGATTAATGTATTCTTTCTCCTTAATGGGATGGTGGACAGGCTAGTTCAATACACGGTAGTCTAGCCGCATGTTCTAGGCGATTAGTCTCAGTGCAGGTCTCAAGTGGATGCTATTAGCGTGAATTGAGAGCGAGTCTTCTCAATGCAACTTGTCGACGCACAGCAAAGAAATAGTACTGCGTAGTAAAATGATAGTGACCCGTTACTTTATGCTGCTGCTGCCTCGCCTACGTTGTCTATTGCATTGCACCGCATGGACAAGGCCATGTCTTGCTGTGCCATTCGCTGCTCCGCCTCACCTTGCAATCATTGACAGCCTGGATCACCAGGTAGTTGTCGACAACGATTGGGCTTATAAAAGAAGCCCAAGCCCTTGTCGTTGCAACCATAGAATGAGAGGCTTGAAAGGGGCAGGAGGAGGAGGGAAGAGAGGTTAGGTGAGAGGGCGAAGAGAGGAGGTCGAAGATCACCAAGGAAGCTCGCTGGAGATCTTGTCGTCGGAGAAAAGGAGGAACATTGATGATCTTTGAAATTTGTACACGTCCTACCGTCTCCTCCATTAAAAATCTTAGTATTCATGTAAATTAGCATGTAATGGCATGTGTTAGAAGATTTAGGACAAAACCTTATGAATCCAGTGTTTTTTTACGAGATTTTTGAATGGTTTTTGGTGAGTTTTTTTTTGCTTCAGTGCTTGTTTGTAAAATATTGGACACGACTTGTTAGCGAGACAAACAAGCACGAATTGGTGGCGCGACCTGGAAGCGAACTGCGGGCGAGGGGAACTAGCGAATGTTCCTGACGCGAGTCGCACAGGTTAGTAAGCATAGCTGTGTTTTTCTGAATATTAATTAAGTTGTTTTGGAAATAATCCTAAAGATTTATGCATATAATATTTCGAAAATTTGCTTTGAGATAGAATGTGTCCTGTGAAGAACTTCTATAATGAAAAGTGTTTTCGAAAAGGTTTTTGAAAAGAAAAGCATGGTTTTGAAAAGGAATTTTCTGTAATTTTTGGTTGGATTCGTGTAGCAATAGCCGATGGGGGTATGAAGCCTTTGTGAAATCGGTATGAATTCTACAGCGTGATTGTCGACGACGAATACAGGTGAAAAAGATCATGGCTTTTGAGATATTGCAAGGCTTGGATGAAAGAGACTGGTCTACCCTCTTTACCCAGTGCTTGCTGGGCCTAGGGTTGTGAGTCCCTAGGTGTCTGGGCACCAAAGGGCATCATGAGGATGTACCCCGTGCATGTTTGTGTGACCTGTGGGGTTATGGTACTGTAAGGCCTACGAGGCTGAGGTCGGTAGACTTTTGCGTAGAGTAGTTCATCAAGACAGTGCAGTAGAGTCGAGGTTGGTGCCTTACCGATTACTTGTGGCCAAGTCGGTCACCTGTGGCTAATGTGACGTGACGTGTTTTAGATGGACTGTGTGAGCATGGTTTTGAACTAAGATTGGCTTGTGGTTTTCATCAGGTTCTAATCTCGTTTGGACTTATGATTTTAGCTAGTTTCTAGCCAAGATTTAGATGTAATTGAGTTTTGTGCTGTTTTAAGTTGGATTCTAGTTGAGAATTTGATTTCTCGTAATGCATAACTAAGATTTGTAAATGCATGGAAATTTTAAAGGAAAAATTAAAGAAAGATTAGCAAAGGCATGTTTAAATAATGTTTTTCGTTGTGCTCTGATCGCAGCTATTAGTATGGTTTTCTGTCGTGGTTTTTGGTAGATGTGTGCTGAGTGACTTGAGGTCACTCATGCGTTTTGTATTTTGTTTTTAGATGTAGATCTAGGTGTAGTTTAGTCCTAGTGCACATTAATGAGCCACTAGCTGCACACAAGGTCTTGGGTAGTTGTTTAGTTATTTATTTCCTTTACATTAATTTAATTTTGTTAATTAGTTAGTTAAGTAGTACTAATGATGATTTGTGACACATCGAGGCGTAACAATAATAAACCATGATTATATGATCCAAGACAAAAAAGATCATAAAAGCAACCATAATCATATTAAGTTACATCGTTCAAAATTAAAAATCAACTAATTTTAAATGTAATTGTTCTCATAAAAATTTATAAACTAAGTTCTAATTTGAAATTTCAGAAACTATAATCTTTCAAGCATGCATGTCTGTTCTCCTTCGATCTTCAATTCTCACATTACATCTTTAAACATAAAAAATATAGTGTTACAAACTACAAAGCATTAATAAACTAAAACTTAAATTAATTAAATTTTTAAGAATGACAATAAAAAGGTAGATTACCTTCATTATGATGATCAGGAACATCAAGTATTGATGTATCATTCATATCCAACCAATTCTCTACATCTCCATTAGTCACCAAAGGCTTCTCCTCTCAAGAGTCAAACATGTCAGTAGACTCAAAGGATATAGGTTCTGAATTCTTCACCTTATTCTTTTCATGTCTATTTCTGTGAAATATATGATAAGTAACATATTAAATAATTCAAATGTCTCATAACATATATGCATTTATCATAAATAAATCCATGTACTTCAAATATAAATTGCATTGAATAAAAACAAGATCATTAAGCCTTTTCTGTTTTAATCTATTTGTTTTCTTTGTGTGTATGTGCTAAAAAACACTCCAATTGTGTTCTCATCTGGAAGTATTACATACTTGGCTAAACACCTGAATAGTCATTTTTTGCAAGTTTGGTGTGTTCCTTCCATAACTTTGCTACCAAATAGCTACAAAAATTAGATAAGACATTAGGAATATATTACCAATACACCAATAATAAAATATATTAGTAATAGAAAATGTTATACGTTATAGTGCTTTATTACGACTAAATATTGCTTGTGTACAACCAAAATCAGACAAAAACTTTCTATACAAATCTGTCTCAACAATAATCTTTATTATCTTCTCTTCATCATTGAAATCCATTACCTTGATAGCATTCAAAAATCCACTTCATATTTCATGATTTAAGCAAAGGTTGTATCTTTGTAAATGATTATGGGATTCAAGAAAAGACCATTTGAATGAATGAAGAGGATGTCTAAGTTGTGCTTCCTATTTGTCATCTATTATATATGGTTTGAATTCTTCCTAATTGCCATTAAATGAAGCTTTTATTTCTCTTTTTGCTTTTCTCATCTCTTCATATATGTATCCCATTGAAGGTCTATCATCACCATCCACCATCCTTAGAACTTTTAAAAGTGGCTCGCCAACCTTGATTGCAATATTGTAAGATTTCTAAAACTTTGGACTTAATATTAATTCTTTTATTTGAATTGCAATATTTGTTTTAGAAATCTTATGATCAAATCACTCCCTACTTGCTACCATAGACACCAAATCATCTTTATGATTATAGAGACTTTGCAAAGTCAAAAAATTAGTTGCAAATCTTGTAGTAACCGGACAAAGTAAATTCTCCTTGCAAAATTTTCTTATCATGTGCAACAGAAAACCATGATTATATACGAACTTTATTATTTTCCTTGCATCATCAATAGCAATAGTAATAACAGAGAGTTGATCAAAATTTTTAAGCATTAAGTCAACACAATGAGCTGCACATGGACTCCAAAATATGTTACCGTAATATATTTTTTTAGCAATTTTCTTATAATTAGCAGCATTATCAGTGACAAAATGGATTACATTTTTGGGACCAATAAAATCCACAATTTCCTTAAACAACCTAAATAACATTACTGTTGTCTTGGACTATTTAGAAGCATCAATAGATTTCAAAAAGACAAGTCCATTAGGGGAATACAGTAAAAAAATTACTAGTGTTCTTTGCCGAGTATCAGTCTATCCATCTACCGTGAGTATGCAACCTATCATTTTCCATTATTTCCTAAGTGATTCAATATGATTAGTCACATCCTCCATATTTCTTTGTAACAAAGGACTTCTAATAGCATAATATGTTGGTGCCTTATATCCATGACCTATGGAAGCAATAGCATCAACCATTTTTTGAAAATAAGGGGAATTGATAGCAGTAAAAGGAATGCAACATTCATACATCTATCTAGTAATTATAAAATCAATTGCTCCTATATCTTTCTAACTTGCCAATACACTTTTGATCGATGATTGGGAACCTGAAGTTGTGGAAGGAAAAAAATCATCCAAGTTATCTTTGCTAACATGAAGTGCACCATGATTAAGATCTTGTAGGATCTCACTTTGGGAACAAGAAGTTTCTAAGCCTTTTCCATTTTTTTTGCCTCTAATAATTGTTTATTTCAGTTTCCATTTGATATAAAACCTAAGCAGGAACTTTCATACATCCACTAATATCACCTTTGTTCTTAACTAAGGTAACGTTTGGTATGGTGGAATGAAAATGGGCAGGAATGGAATAAACTCTGGAATGAAATAGAATGAAATGGAATGGAATGAACCAAAATGCTCTACCTCCTCCCTCTCCTCCTCCTCTCCTTTGTTGTCCACGTACGACGGCAAAAACGACCTCATGTGTTGCATCCTACTTATGATCTAAACCAATGATGCAACCACCACCGAAGACGGTGGGATCCAGCAGGCAACGAATGCAAAGGCAAGGAATTGGTTACTCCCATGTTCTCTTGTGCTAGTCTAATCTAGTCCCATGTTCTCTTGTGTTGTCCATTGGCTATTCTCTCCTAGTCGCCACCATCTACCCTTTTCTCTTCGTTTCCTTTCCCCCCATCAAAAACCCAAATTCAACTCTCTCTCTCTCTCTGTAGAAAAAGAGTAGAAACCAGGCAAGATTTGCCCAGAAACCCTCGCCTGGTCTTCGATGGCTTGCCTCTTTCGAGACCAAGGCCCCTCCTTTCGACGAGACTCCAATGGCAGTGCTGCCTTCTTCAACCTCTCCATCGACGTCACCATCACCCCCTTGCCAAGTCCCTCCTGTCCCCCTTCATCGACCACGAGCTCCATGAGACTGCCTACAAGATCTTCATTGTCCCTTGCGGCTCCACTAGCGGGAAGCCCCTAACTTACATTCCAGTTTGAGAGACGAGGGAGCTGAGGAGGGAGGGAGTCGAGGAGCCCACTACTAGAAAATCCAGATTTTACAAGGACTTATAGTGAGGAAATTGCAAGGACATTTCTATAAACACCTTGATTTTTGAAGTTGGTTGCCAAGCAGCTTCTCTGACGGAGCGTACTCTGAATGGTCAATCGGCGCAACCATACTTCCACCTTAACACCCTATTCAAGCCCATTTACATTCCTAAAATCTCAAATCTAACCAAGACCCACCTAAACTCTAAACCTTTGAGCCCATTTATGGCCTAGATGGATGGTGGGATAGGCCTGGATTCTTTGCAAAGTGTTTGTCTTAGGACGATAGCAGCCCGATATCACGTACGTGTCACGTGAGTAGGCTGCACGGTTGCCCTGAGTTAGTGATGATAGGCTAGGGATCGGATGGTCCTTTCACCAAAGGAGCACTAGTTCCTCGCTTCCCATTGGTCCGCATGGATGTAGGTGTGTTCCACATCTTATCTGGACCATGAAGTCCCCCATGTAAGATTGAATCCTGGCCATGCCCTCTTGATTAAATCCAAACCGAAGGATGGGAGTAGATGAGAATCCACGGTTGTTGTTCAAACAACCATCTATAAAACTAGTTTCCACCTTCGGCAAGAGACACCTTTGGCCATTGCTCGCTCTCTCGGACTCCCTGCATGTCCTTCTTACTCCCCACGCCTTTGACTCCCTTTCAAAACCATCGTCTACCGTTGTTTGTCCACCTCCAATCCACATTCCAGCCACACGACCATCCACCAAACCATGCCAGTCCTAAGCCTTTCCAAGCACCATCTGACCACCTTGCGGCATCCAAATCTCAACCAGTGACCTTCAAGCCTTCTTCCTTTGCTTCTAGAATTGCCATCAACCTCCGCCTTGCCGCCGACCGTCAAGCTAAAGCAAGCCACCAGAGCAGCCCATCCAGCTAACTCGAGACGGCCATCGACAGCACACGATAGGTACACACACACCCTCCCTCACTCATTTACTTTCCTACATTGCCTTGTATGTCTTTTCTTCTTGCCTGCATCATTTGTTTGCTGTTTCCCGCATTGCATCTCGTCAACGGATGGCTACGACCTGTGTGAGATTGATGGCCCTTGAACACACGATCAGGTCTGTTTCTAGGCACTCTTCTCTTCCTCCATTATCCTCCTCAAGGCCTTCATACTGTGTTTGGTCTCTTGGCTGCCATTCATGGCAGGCTAGAGTCAAACGTGGTCGGCTGAACCCAATGAGGACGGTGGGGTGGTCCATGCATTTCCATTTTGTTTTGAAGCCTCCAAGGTACTCCTCCGACCCCTCCTTTAGTTCCCAAGCTGCCACCAATGACATGTGTCCCTTGCAAACTCCGACCAAGACTGGAATAGGGGACGACATCTGTTAATGGGATCTTGAGACCAAGGGAAAGCCATGGCTGCTTCTGGAACTTCTTGCTTGCATTCATTGCTTCTCGAGTGTTCAAGTGTTGTTTTTGGATTGTTGGTTTGATTTGCATTAGCCCCTATTGTCGGAGGAAGACGATGAAAGTTCGTCAACTAGAGCTGGTTTTTGAGCCACGGGTCAATGCCACATACAGGTCACGTGGTTCACTTGGACCAGAGCTCCGATGGGCCGAGTTAGATAATGATTTATTGTTGTATTGCCTATGGTTTTGATAATATTTAGTTTGTTTCTCTTAATGTGAATATGCTCTATTCGATCTTGCATTCGAGCTTCGTGTTGGGTTTTTGATATGGTGTTGGGCATGATTCGGCAGATCGAAATTCCTTGGTATGTCGAATCACCGAAAATATAATAGGTGATCGAGGCCCTGATTCGGCACGCCGAACTCATTCAGTATGCAGAAATCCTCTAGTTCGGCATAACGAACAATTTCGACAAGTCGAATCAACTGCATTACTGATAAATCTGTCCTAGTTCAACATATCAAACTTGCTCACTACTCTAAAGCTTCTTGGTATGGCATATCAAACTTGTTCGGTATGGTGAATCAATTGTCTTTCTGAAAAACGACCGATTGCTTGGGCCTAAATTCATCGAATTTGGGGCCTCTAGCAGACCCCTCGACACACTACAAATCATGCACAAAAGGTATATTCTAGCATGTCAAATCTACTTCTATTTGGGATGAATTTCATCAAAATCTATTGCATAAATCTCGAGATACAAAAATCACAAGGCATGAACCCCATTTCTTGTTACTGTAGCATGCATCTTGAAAATCAACGTAATTGCTAGTAAAATCATGGAAAATTCTCTAGAATCACATTCATCCATGAATCTACTCAAATCTTTTCATTTCCACGCTCTCTATACTAAATCATGGCATGTATCATAAATTGAAGCTTAAACAGGAAGGAGGAAGAAGGAGGAGACGTGTATTCAGAGATGACCCCCCAACGATTCTTTCTCCTTCCGGCGAGCTTTGGGACTCCCTTGGTCCTGGGCAAGCTCCTCCGCTGGTGGCACATTCTCTGACTTACCCTCTCCCTCTCAAGCTTTGGCTCTCTCTCTCTGGTTTCTTCTTCATCTTTCATTGGCCCCTTCCTCAGGCTTCCCTCTCTTCCTCTCACTCACTATCGGTCGACCGCCCCTCACCCTCCTCCTTATACACTTCCCTCCCCTGTCGTCTTGTTCCTACCATTCGCCACCTTCACTGTGCAACATTTGAATGGAATTCTTTTAGGTCCCACTCCCACACTCGTGGAACAAAATTCCAAAATACAACACAGTAGGGCAAGAACCAGAGTTAATTTTCACAAAACTGAGGGAGTTCAACACAATTCTCATTATTAACATATTAATTATCCAAATTACACACATAATTCACATTAATTACATTTAGCTGGATAATCTGTGCATGGATATTACATCCTATCCCCCTTAAAAGAATTTCATCCTTGAAATTTTCTTCTAATAGTATAAGTGGAGATACTGTGCCAAAATATTTGTCTCATGTTCCTAGGTTACTTCTTCTGCTCCATGGTGTCTCCAGTGAACTAACACTAAAGGAATAGTCTTGTATCTAAGGACTTGCTCTTTTCTATCTAATATCTGTATGGCATCCTCTGCCATTGACATGCTTCGCTGAAGCTCTTCTGGTTGCACTGGAATAACCTGGGACGTGTTTGCCAAACACTTCCTCAGTATCGATATGTGGAAGATGCTGTGTACACCGGCTAGCTCTGGAGGTAGGTCCAATTTGTACGTTACCTCACCTACTCTTTTGATGATCTGGTATGGCCCGATGCAGTGAGGGCTTAGCTTGCCTATTTTACTGAACCTCGCCACACCCTTGGTTGGTGACACTTTAAGGAAGACAAAGTCTCCTACCTCGAACTCTAAGGACCTACGTCTCTGATTAGTATAGCTCTTTTGTTTGCTTTGTGTTGCAAGCAATCTCTTCCTGATCAGTACTTTATGCTCGTACTGCTGCACGATCTTTGGTCCCATTAACTGTCGCTCGCTTACCTCACTCCAACAAGTGGGCATCCTACATGGCCTGCCATAAAGTGCCTTATATGGTGCCATTCCGATGCTGGCATGGTAGCTGTTATTGTAAGTGAACTCTATAAGCAGCAAGTGATCTTCCTAACTGTCCCTCAAATCTAGGGCATAGGTTCGCAGCATATCTTCTAGGGTTTGGATTGTCCTCTCGGTCTGAACATTTATCTGGGGATGGAAGGTGATGCTAGAATTCAATACTATCCCAAACACCTCCTATAGAGCTCCCTAGAATCTAGATGTGAATCTGGTGTCTCTGTTAGACACGATCGATACTGGGACCTCATGTAGCCTGACTATTTCTGCCTCGTACAGTTCTGCTAGCTACGGCAAAGGAAGACTCACTCTCATCGGCAGAAAGTGCACTGACTTGGTGAGCCGATCAACGATCACCCACATTGTATCATTCTTTCTCTTGGTTTTGGGCAATCCCATGACAAAGTTCATTGACACATGCTCGCACTTCCAGACTGGGATATCCAGAGGTTGTGGGGTTCCTCTGGGCTTTTGATGCTCTATTTTCACCACCTGATAGGTTGCGCACTTCGCCACAAACTCTGCTATTTCCTTTTTTGTCCAAGGCCACCAAAAATTTCTCTTTAAGTCTTTGTACATCTTGGTGCATCCTGGGTGAACTGTATATCTAGACCAGTGGGCTTCATCTAGTAGACTCTTCTTTATCTCTTCTATTAGAGGTACGTAGAGGCATAGATCATACCTCAATCAACCATCCACGCCAATTGAAAAATGAGGCATTGTTCTTGTCTCCAACTTTTGCCAGGTGTCCCTAATGAAGGGATGTAACTGCTGAGCTACAATGATAGCTTCTACTATCCTTGGGTGAATTGATAAGTTTGCCAATAGAGTCCTCACTGCTCCCTAAGACTGTCTCCATGGCTTACACTCGATCAGCTGCTGCATCAGGTGCCACTCCTTGACCATCAGTTGGCCATAACATATGTGCGCCTACTTAACACAATTGTGACCACGTTCGCTTTTCTTGGGTGGTATGACAGGTTGAAATCATAGTCTTTGATGTACTCCACCCATCTCCTCTATCTCAGGTTTAAATCCTTCTGCGAGAAGATATACTTCAGGCTCTTGTGGTCAGTGAAGACTTCAAATTTTTTGCCATACAAATAATGTCTGCAGATCTTCAAGACGAACACCACTGCTGGCATTTCTAGGTCATGGGTAGGGTAGTTCCTTTAGTGATCCATTAATTATCGAGAGGCATAAGCTACTATCTTCCCGTGCTACATTAGAACGTACCCTAACCTAGTCCTATATACGTCATTGTACACTATGAAACCTCTACTTCCTGATGGTAGAGTCAGAACTAGGGCCGTGCCCAGGCAATTCTTCAACTCGGTGAAACTCTCCTCGTATTGCCGATTCCAAGCGAAAGGAGCCTCCTTTTTAGTCAATCTAGTCAACGGGGTTGTAATCTTTGAGAAGTCTTGGATAAATATCTGGTAATAGCCTGTTAGATCGAGAAAGCTATGGATCTTTGTTGCTGTCTTGGTCTGGCCTAACTTCTCATAGCTTCAACCTTTGCTAGGTCTACCTTGATGCCTTCTCCTAAGATAATATGTCCCAATAAAGCAATCTCTCCAAACAGAACTTGCACTAGGAGAATTTGGCGTACAACAGGTGTTGCCTCAGTGTCTCTAGTACGATCTTCAGGTGTATGTGATGAGTCTCTATATCTGGAGAATATACTAATACGTCGTCCAGAAAACTACGACGAACTGGTCCAAGAAGGGCCTAAACACCCTGTTCGTTAGATCCATGAATGCCGTCGATGCATTCGTCAGCCTAAATGCATGACTAGGAACTCATAGTTGCCATACCTGGTTTGAAAAGCTGTCTTGTGTACATCGGTCTCCCAGATCCTGAGCTGATGATATCTGGATCTTAGATCAATCTTGGAAAAGACTGACACTCTCTGCAATTGATTAAATAAGTCATCGATCCTAGGTAGTGGATACTTATTCTTGACGGTAATCTGATTCAGCATCCGGTAGTCGATGCATAACCAGAGCGACCCATCCTTCCTCTTGATAAATAACATTGGTGCTCCCCAAGGCGACACATTGGGATGGATGAATCCTCGATCCATCAGCTCTTGCAACTAGCTACGAAGTTCTCTCAACTCAGCAGGTTCCATTCTCTATGGAGCCTTTGAAATAGGACCTGACCCCAGCACCAAATCTATCACAAACTCTACTTCTCTGTGTGGCGGCATCCCTGGTAATTCCTCTGGAAATACATCCAGGTACTCTCGAACCATTGGAATGTCTTGTACCCCGTATACTTGTGAGGAGGACACCGTCACGCTGGCCAGGTATCCCATGCATCCTTTGGATAGATGGTGGTAGGCTTTAATGGCTGAGATCACCTTCTTGGGTTCTCCTCGCCTGACTCCTTGTATCACACACCACCCTTGACCTGGGCATTCTGCGAACACTCTCTTTTTGGCATAGTCTATCATGGCTAAATGTTGTGCCAGCTAGTCCATTCCTAGAATGATGTCATATTCTTGCATGTCCATCAAAATAAGACTAGCTTGGAAATCCTTGTCTCCTAGTTGAATGTTGACTGACAATAAGTATTGCCAAGCTAAACTATGTTCTCCCAATGGAGTCACTACATCAAGCTGAAAGGCTAGTCGAGCTGGTCTGTCTCCGATCTCGGCCACAAACGACTCAGAAATGAAAGAAAAGAACTTCCTAAGTCGAATAGAACTCGGACCATACGATCAGCCACAACAAAAGATCCTAACATTCACAACATAACCATATTTATTACAAATAGTAGTGCCAAGTACATAAAAGGTCATGATACAACACTCTTATACATACTCATACTAATAATAACTCTACTGCTCTTTACCTTCCACAACATCCCTTGAGGAACCAGGATCTGGAGCAGTACTAGAAAAGACTCTCCCCTTAGTCGGCTGATAGGGCACATCTGTAATTGTCTTCTGGGGCTTGGGGTAGCTTTTCTGGAAATGTCCGCTCTTGTCATAGTTGTAGCAGACCACATTACCAATTCCCTAGTGTTGGTATTTGTACTGCGTTGCAAGGTGTCCCATCCTATTGCACAGACATTACAAGCTCCTTTCTCGTACTACTGGTGGAACGGACCTGACTTGGTCTAGTACTACTCCTAGTCACACTGCGTCCTTCACCAATCTTAGAGTGCTCCTTTTTCTTCTTTCTAGAGCTTCCTATACTCCCAGAGCTAGGTGTGCCAGAAGCGGATGGTCGTTGAGAAAACCTCTTCCCTTTATCATTGGGATATTCTTCCTGGAACAGCCGACACTCATCTTCACAATGAGCTACTAACTCCACTACATCGGTCAGCGTTTGGCACTAGAAACCAAGAACCCTCGATCTGAATGCTAGGTATAGTTCCTCCACAAATTTCTTTGCTCGCTACTTCTCAGTGATTATGACTCGAGAGAACTGCCCTAGCCTGTGGAACATGGTCTTGTACTCTGCCACTGTGATGTTCCCTTGTTTCAAGTTCCAAAAGTCTCTATCTAACTTGTCTCTCTCATGCTCAAGAAAGAATCTCTCATAGAACACTTCTTGGAATTCTTCCCAGGTGATCATCAACAGGTCTTGGTTGGGGAATTTGGTGTGGTAGGTAGCCCTTCACCATAGGTCGACTTCTCCCTTGAGCTGGAACATGGCTAGCCAAACCCACTTTTCTGTTAGGCACTCTACGTCCTCAAGGATCTTCTCCACCTCTAAGAGCTAGGCTTCACATTCTTTTGGTTTTCCATTGCCGTCTAGGGTCGACACATTCAGTCGGTGGAACTGTGTGATCCACGAATCACCCTGGGCCTTGTCTAGGTGGCCACCTCCAGGGGATTGAATAAACCCTTGCCTCATCTTGCCAAGCTCCAACCTTATATCTCTCCAAGTGCCTCCCTCCTGCTCTACACCAGACCCCGACATAGACAACTTGCCTCGTACTCAGCCTAGACCTCTCGATGCCATGCTGGCAACACAAACAAACCTACAAGGTCAGGTGCAATCCATCTTCTTGTGTAATCCTATGGAGTCACTAATCTGGACACCACTAAGTTAGTGCACTCAGTACAACTTAGGCTCTAATACCACTTCTGTAATACCCTGCAATCACAAGGTGCCATAAATGTGCTACAAATCAAAGTTTGAGTCTACTAAACTAGTAAGAATTGAAATTAAAGTAAGTACTAACTACTACCCAGACTTGTGTGTGGCTACTGGCTCTCAAAAGCTTGTGCACCAGAACTGACTGCACTCCAACTATGTACTTGAAAACCAAACAATTAAAAATGTGTGAGTGACTTCTAAGTCACCCAGTATGCGTCCCGACAAAAACAGGGGAAAACAACTAAAATTCCAAAATCTAAGTTTTCCAAAAACTCTAAAAGAATATATTCTGGTAAGCTTTTCTATAAAACTCCATTCTGGTCCTCATTACCCAAAACTCTTACTAAATTCTAGAAAACCCTTGTCACGGAAATCTCGGAAAATACATGCTTTTTCAAACTTTCTTTCTTTTCTGAAAACCATGCTATATTCTCAAATATTTCTTGAAAACTATTCTGAGCCTAGGTTCCAACTTAAATCTCAAGTCTTAAATATTGTAAAACACAAAACTTGGCTGGAACTAGACCTAAAACATTAGTCTCGTCTTGGTTAGAATTTGGCTAAAACTCAGGAACCAAAAACCAAGCTTGATTCTAACCTACAACTAATTCTGAATCTGAAATCTGAAAATCTCTGTTTCTGTTGTCAGCTTGATCAGGAGTGACCTGACCACAAATGGAGGAAGAAGTACCAACCTCAACCTTCTACACTATCATGGTAAAAGACCTCTATGCAGGCATCTACTGTTTCTGACCAATAGGCCGCACCATTCTTTTCTCTTGCATTGGGATGCATTCTTCCAACACCCCACTAATTTTCTTGGTGTTTCAAGCTTTTTGGTGATTTTACCTGGCTCATTGAGCTCTCGAGCTGCCTTACCTGGCCTAACCATCACCAATTGGCTTGGCTGAGTACACAGCCCAACCAACACTAACTCGCTTAACTGTGCACGCAGCCCAACCAACACTAACTCGCTTGGCAGCCAATTTCTTTCACTTGACGACAACACTAATTTCTGAAATCACTTTTCTGAAGAAATGCATTTCTCTTTTCTAAAAATTCTTTTCTAAATCTTTTCTATTACAGAAATCCTTCTATAAACTATTCTTTCCTTCAATAATATTTCTTCTATAAATCTCTAGAAAAATCTTACTAAACAAAATGCCAAAGCACATAAATTTGGCATAAAAAATCCATTCACCTAAAAATCTCTAAAAACCAATTTTAGAGTCTGATTCAGCTGTGACATCTGGGCCTTATTATCCATTTTTAATTGTAAACCATGGAATTAATTGTAATATTATATAAATGGTTTGTTAATGAATAATCTATTGTTTCTTGGATGTGTGAGCTTGTGGTTGGCTTTCTGTGCACCTGTTTGGGGTTCGAGACTAGTGTGGGGTTCGATTTGAGGATTCACAGTCGTTTCGATTTGCGTGCCTGTCTTTTCTTCTTTTCTCTCCTTCTTTTCCTCTCTCTCTTTTTCTCTACTCCATGGGCATTCATCTGCTTCTTCCCCTTTCTTCCTCACTCCCTCGACCCATGCCACTAGCGACACCGGATCGTGTCACCTCGTCTCTTCCGACGGGATGGGTAGCCGGCGCGACGCAAGGAGGCGAGGGAGATATAGAGGGAAGGAGGTTGAAGGAAGAAGGAGGCGTCGAGTGAAGGAGGAAAGGAGAAAGAGGTGAGCTGTGGAGCCGAAGGAGAGGAGGAGCAGCGAGCAAGTGGGAGGTGGTGGTTCGTTGGCGTAGGAGCTTCGCCGGGGCACGAGGAGGCTCACCGGAGTGCAGAAGGGTCCCCGGAAGGCTGAGCCAGGTACGTGACCCCTGTCCCTCCTCATTTCGTTTGTGGTTTGAGTGAGTGAGTTAAATGCATTAAAATGATGAAAAATGCATGTAAAATCGTAGAAAAATAGTGGATTGATGAGAATGAGTTGAAATGCATGAAAACATAGATATCATGCAGTTAGGATTGAAATTTGTAGAAATATACAAGTTTTTGGGATGAGGGCTATAGTAGCCATGTTGAGCTCTATCCCTATGTGATTTTCGTGTGGATTGTATAGTGAATAAATTGATGAATTGTTTGAGGAGTTTTGAAGTAGACTCAAGAGTCTACACCTCATGATTTACTTGCATTTTATGATGTGTGTTTTGGGGGTCTGCCGGAGGCTCCCAGTTCTGGCAAACTCGAGGCTTAAAACAGGGGAGGTGCCTTGGTTTCGGGCGACTCGGCATGCCGAACTGAATTCAACATACTGAATCTCTGTCAGATTAAGCTAGGATATCTTGTTTCGGTAGGCCGAAATCATCCGATCGACTGAATCGGGGATTTTCGGTATACCGAAGATGTTTGGTGTACCAAATCAGGGATTTTCGGTATACCGAACCTAAAATTCGATCTGCCAATTTTGCCTTGGCCCTGATATATACAATGTGATTATAAAATGAAAAAGGAAAGGTTTTAATAGATAATAAGCATGTGTTAATGATGTTTTCTCCATGTAAATGACATGGTGGAATGTGGAACCCAAATTAGCAGATTTGGGGCATGGTTTTGGGTTTTAGACCCTATAAATGAATAAACGGTTGATTGTGGGTGATTTTGGGCATGAGACCCAATTGCGATATTAAAATACATGGTTTTTCATGGATTGATTTGGGACCCCAGCAAAGGGTCTAGTATTGCATGGAAAATAGATTCCTGCAATGAAAAATAAAGAAATGGAAATGATTTTGAAAAGAAAAGCTTAAAGAGTTTTGGAATGAAGCACTAATAATGTGTTAAGAAACCACGGGGCTTGGTATCGACAATGCGGTAGGAGTATGAGGCTCCAATGAAACCAGTTGCCAGACACGACTGTGGTTGCCGAGCTTGAGACGATGTAGGCTGAGCCTAGGTCATTGAACCAAGTTGTTCGAGTCATCGAGTTCGTGATGGTGTAGGATGAGCCTAGGTTATTGAACCTAGTTGTTCGGGTCATCGACGATGTAGGCTGAGCCTGGGTCATTGTACTTTGTTGTTTGGGTCACCGATGGGGCATCAGACAAAGACGTATCCCCGTGCATATATGAAAAAAGATTGAGGCCGGTTGGCTAGGGCGGTGGCATCCCGCATAGGGAATTTCACTGTGGCAATGCAGGGAGGTAGGGGAAATGATGTCCTCACCTACTGCTTGTGTGCCTGGTTACCCTTGATCAAGGTAACATCAGTAAAGAAAAGTGGAAATGAATAAGAAAAGAATGTGATTTTAAGAAAAGAAAAGAAAAGTGGTTTGTCTGGGATTGGACTTATGAATGGTTCTAAAATCCTAGAATAAAATAAGAATTGTGTTTTAACCAATTACCAGCCAGTATGTATGACTTTGGTTTTTGAGCCGAGAGGTATTGTGTTTTAGGCTGGATCTGGTCAGAGATATGAGTTTTGAAAGTGGTTTAGTCTTGAGAAGAAATCCCAAGCAATAAAGAAGAAAGATGAGTTTTGAAAAGGAACATGGTTTTGGAAATGATATCCAGAAATTTTAAAAGAAAAAGGAAAAGTGAGTTTTGGAAAGAGTATAACTCTGGGAACAGATTCCCAAATAATTTCAAAAGAAAGGACAAGGATGTTTTAAATTGGATCTTCAAAGAAAACTAAGTTCTAAAAATTTAAAATTGACTTTTTGGCTTTTCGCTATTTTTGCATGTTTGGGGCGCGTGCTGAGTGACTTAGATGTCACTCACACGTGCTTGTTTGGTTTTCAGGTGCAGATTGAGTGCAGTCGAGTTCCGGTGCCGGAGTCGGAGCTTAGCCACACATTGTTTCCTAGAGGTGAGTCTTAGTTACAGTTATTTAATTTTTACTGTAATTAGTGTAATCTTGCTTATGATACTATGATTTAGATAATGTGCCTGGGTTCGGGGCCTTACATCAGCAGACCAAAAATCCATGGTATGTCGAATCGCTCAAAATATAACAGGTGACCCAGGCCCTAATTCGACACACCGAACTCATTTAGTATGCTGAAATCCTCTGGTTCGGCATACCGAACAATTTCGACATGCTGAATTGGCTGCGTTATTGATAAATCTATCCTGGTTCGGCATATCAAACTTGCTTGATACTCTGAAACTCCCTGGTTTGAATTTGTTTGGTATGCTGAATCAGTCGTCTTTCTCAAAAACAATCGATCGACTAGGCCTGAATTCGTCGGATTTGGGGCCTTTGGCGGACCCCTCCTTGGCACACTACAAATCATGCACAAAATGTATATTCTAGCATACCAAGTCTACTTCTATTTGGGACGAATTTCATCAAAATCTATTGCATAAATATTGAGATACAAAAATCACAAGGCATGAACCCCATTTCTCGTTACTATAGCAAGTATCTCGAAAATCAACGTAATTACTTGTAAAATCATGGAAAATTCTCTAAAATCACATTCATCCATGCATCTACTCAAATCTTCTCATTTCCAAGCTCTCTATACTAAATCATGGTATACATCACGAATTGAAGCTTAAATAGGAAAGAGGAAGATGGAGGAGATGCATACTCAGAGACGACCCCCCAGCGATTCTTTCTCCTTCCGACGAGCTCTGGGACTCCCTTGGTCCTCGGCAAGCTCCTCCACTGGAGGCACACTCTCTAGCTTACCCTCTCCCTCTCAAGCTCTGGCTCTCACTCTCTAGTTTCTCCTTCTTTCACTGGCCCTTTCCTCAACCTTCCCTCTCTTCCTCTCCCTTACTGTCGGTCAATCGCCGCTCACCCTCCTCTTTATACACTTCCCTCCCCTGTCGTCTTCTTCCTACCATTTGCCACCTTTGCTGTCTGAAATCTCAGATAGCGCTCACAGAGTATGGTGAGAAAGGAAGAAGGACGTCAGAGGTATGGGCATGGCATGGTGGGAGAGAAGAAAAAGGAAACAGAATAAGGTTTTCACTGTGCAACATTTGACTAGAATTCTTTTGGGTCCCACTCCCACACCTATGAAACAAAATTCCAAAATACAACACAGTAGGGCAAGAACCAATGTTAATTATCACAAAACCGATGAAGTTCAACGCAATTCTCATTATTAACTGTGACATCTGGGCCTCATTATTCATTTTCATTTATAAACCATGTAATTAATTGTAATATTGTATAAATGGTTTATTGATGGATAATCTGTTATTTCTGGGATGTGTGAGCTTATGTTTGGCTTTTTGTGCACCTGCTTGTGATTTGGGACCAATGTGGAGTCCGATTTGAGGATGCACAGTCGCCTCAGTTTGCGTGCCTGTCTTTTCTTCCTTTTCTTTTCTTCTTTTTTCTCCTTTCTTTTTCCTTCCCTCTCACGAGCCCGCACCATTCCATCTTCTTCTTCCACACCCGTGCCACCACCAGCCAGCGACCTGTGCCTCGCCGTCATTTCCGACGCGATGGACGGTAGGCGTGATCTGGAGGGAGGAGGGGATAAAGTGACCGAGAGAGGAGAAGAGAAGGAGGAGCAGCGCACAACCGAGGAAGAGGTGGGAGCCGCTCGTGTGATCCGCCGGCAGAGGAGGCTTCGCCAGGGCGCGAGGAGGCTCATCGGAGTGCGGGAAGGTTCGTTGGGGGCACCATTAGAGGTACGCGACCCCTGTCCCTTCTCGTTTCCCTTGTGTTCGGATTAAGTGAGAAAATCCATGAAAATGACAAATTGCATGTAGAATTGTACAAAAATAAGGAAAATGATGAAAATGAGTTGTATTGCATGAAAATATAGAAATCACGCGGTTAGGATGAAAATATGTGGAAATTGGATGTGATTTAGGGTGTAAGCTACAGTAGGTTTCACGGAGCTCTTCCCCTTTGTGATTTTCGTATGAATCACATAGTTAATGGATTGGGAAATGGATTGAGGGATTTTGAAGTAAACTCAAGGGTCTACGTCCCATGATTTATTAGAAAATTTTGGTTAGCGTTTGAGATGTCTGATCGGGACTCCCACATTAGGCGATTTTTGTCGCCTGGAACGAGGGTGTGCTGAATTGAATTCGGTATTCTGAAATCCTAACAGATTAAGCCAGGATCCCAGGTTTCGGTAGACCGAAATCTTCCGGTCAACCAAAACAGGTGGTTTCGGTATACTGAAAATGTTCGGCATATCGAAACAGGGAATTTCGGTATGCCGAACTTAGTTTCAGTCTACCGTTTTTGCCCTGACCCTGATATGCTTAAATATGAAATTAAATGAATGATTAATGGCTTTAAAGGCATGTTGAGTATATGTAAGTGATGTTTTCCCCATGTAATGACATGGAGGAATGTGGAACCCAAATAAATAAATTTGGGCGTGGTTTTGATCCCATAAATGAATAAAAAGGATGATTTTGTATGGTTTTGGGTTTTAGACCTTATAAATGAACAAAATGGTTGATTATGCGTGGTTTTTGGGCATGAGACCCAATTTATGATTTTAAGCATGGTTTTCATGACATGATTTGGGACCCCAGTAGAGGGTCAAGTGTTGCGTGGAAATACAATCCTGCAACATAAAAGAATGAAATGGAAAATGGTTTTGAAAAGAAAAGTTTAAAGAGTTTTGAAATGAAACACTAATATTGTGTTAAGGAACCACGAGGGTTGGTGTCGACAACGTGGTAGGAGTAAGAGGCTCCAATGAAACTAGTTGCCAGACATGACTGTGGTTTCCGAGCTTGAGACGGTGTAGGCTGAGCCTGGGTCGTGGTACCTAGTTGTTTGGGTCACCAAGCTCGTGACGGTGTAGGCTGACCTAGGTTATTGAACCTAGTTGTTGGGGTCACTGACAGTGTAGGTTGAGCTTGGGTCATTGGGCCTAGTTATTCGGGTCACCGATGGGACGTCAGACAAAGACGTATCCCAGTGCATATATGAAAAAGAAATTGAGGCCAGTTGGCCGGAGCGGTGGCATCCCACACGGGGAATTTCACCGCGGTAGTTCAGGAAGGTAGGGGAGTTGTGGCCTACTGCTTGTGTGCCAGTTTACCTCTGATCAAGGTAACAACAATAAAGAAAATGGAAATGTGAAATGGAAAAAAAAAATGTGATTTGACCAGGATTGGACTTATGAAATAGTCCTAAAATCCTGGAATGGAATAATGATGGTGTTTTAACCAGTTACCAGCCAGTATTTATAATTTGGTTTTGAGTCCGAGAGGTATTGTGTTTTAGGCTGGATCTGGTCAAAAATGTGAATTTGAAAGTGTGGTTTTGGGAAGAAATCCCAAGTATTGAAAAAAGACATGTTTTGGAAAATGAATTCCAAAGGTTTTAAAAGAAAAAATGAAAAATGTGTGTTTCTGAAAGAGAATCTGGTTTTTGGAATGAGTTTCCAAATGTTTTGACAAAAGAAAAGAAACATGGCTTTTGAAAAGGGTATGGATTTGGGACTTAATTCCCAAGTGATTCCAAACAAAAGAGAAAGGAATGGTATTTTAAAAGCAAAGAGGATTTTCAAAAGAAAACCAAGCTTTGAAAATTAAAGAGATGAGTTTCATAGTTTTGTAGAGATTTTGTGTTTGTGTGTTTGGAGTGCGTACTGGGTGACTTAGATGTCACTCACGCGTGCTTGTTTGGTTTTCAGGTGCAGTTGGTACAGTCGAGTTCCGGTACAGGAGTCGGAGCTTCTAGCCGCACATTGAGATCCTGAAGGTGAGTCTTAGTTACAGTTATTTAATGTTTCTGTAATTAGTTTAATTATACTTATGATACTGTGATTTGGTAGCGTGCCTGGGATCAGGGCGTTACATTAACACACTAATTAACCAGATTATACACATAATTCACATTAGTTACATTTATCTGGATAATCTAGGCATGGATATTACACCCTTACTCCTTTTTATTCTTGCATCATTATGCTTAAATGGCAAACATATAATGGCATTCAAACTCCTACATAGCTTCACATGTGAGCAAGAAAGACCGAGTAATCGGGCGCATGGGGGTGCCTAATACCTTCCCCATGCGTAATAGTAGTCCTTACCCTTTCTTTGGCTCACATTGACTCTTGTATCGCATCCATTGGCATAGATTCTTTGTCGCATTCCCATTCTATTTTTATTGACTAATTGTTTCGATTTTCATCGTCTTTCGAATTGAATAGACTAGGTGTTGACTCTTTTTTCCTTATTTGTCTTATTTGTGATGTTTTTCCCTTTCCTTGAGTGAAACATCCTCCTTCGATTAGCCTTCCCTTTGTCGTGGCCCTATCGGTCATCCATAGTAGGTTTGTTCCAGTCTACGAATAGGTGCCCTAAGAAGTCAATGATGATTGAACAATATCCATGGGAGGTTTGCCTTTTTGAATTGGTATCAATACAAAAAAAATAAAAAAAATTAGAAGCAATAGCTTAATATGAAACTTCTTCTGAAATAATTACATAAGTGCGTCTCAACATAGTCGTGTTCAATCAGTATGAGAAGTCAATATTCACTTGATATTCCCCAACATGTATCAAAGACACCATTAAAATTATCCTTAGTTAAAAACAATCATTAAATATCAATAGGCTTGAACATGCACAGTATTTCCCCTGCAAGCAAATTAATAACTTCTTTGCAATCTCTTTCTTTTCCTAAAACTACACCATTTTGTCTTGTGTTTGAATTTAATTCAGTAGTGTTCTTGCTTTCTTATATTAGTCAAATTAAAACATAGTTTTACTGTATGCAGTCTTAGCAATATTATAAATGAATACATTTTATTTCATTGTATAGTCTAGTACTAAATCCTGTTGTACAAAAATTGTTGTAGTCTCATATCTCTGTCATGCTTTGTAGGCTTGTAGCCATGAGGTATAAAACTTAAGTCATGTTGAGTATTCGATATTCTTATATGTCCAGCGATTATTTCTTTCTTGAACTGTAATTCAAATATTTCTTTTGGCAATTTTTTATCTATAAGCCTGCAATTTATTGAATTTAGTAAGTACATGTACTTTGTTGTGTTGGCACTTATAGTAACAATTTTATGTGAAATGATCTATAAGGAAAGTTCCTTTTTTATTTTTGAAGAATTTAGGTGGCATAAATAGAAAGAACCAAACAAATAGTATAATACTTGTTAATATATTTAGTTGTAGAAAATTGGCTACTTTTATATATTTATACCTCTATGTACTTGTATGATAACATTTTCTGTTGAATTTCTAATATTTGCCATATCCTCACTATTTAGCTATTTATTTATTGTCACATTTGCATAAGTATAGCTTTTGTAGATGTAATTACAAATGTCCTCATTAGTTTCTTGTATATAATTGTTAAAGAATAAAAATGTTAGATGTTTTCTTTACATTTCTAATCATCATTTTAATCTTTTTACCAATAAACATAAAACTTGGAAAAACGGTCACAAGTTAGTGGACTAGTCCAACCAGTCCTCCAATTAGTAGCCAAGAGCCTCAACCAACTAGTGGCCACTAGCCGAATTGAAAACGTCTACATGAATATAGTACTCTTGCTTTGAACCTTGATAAAATTCTACAATGGAGCTGTAGTAGTATCAATAAAGTTTGTAGTTCATTTGAGAAGCACCAACCAACCTTATGAGATTAGTTATGAGCTCTTATGCCAGGTGGAAAACAATAATTTTTACTTATGCATCATAACCCTTTGGATGAAATAAAATTTTTTACATTTTTAAGTTTCAAATATATTGCTTCTAAGGAACTGTGGACGTCAAGAGATGCATATCTGAAGTTCTCAATGTAAAGATCGAATCACTTATCTTTCTATATGAAAATCACGAGTCTGTCATACTATTGCAAGCAGTTTATTGAGAGTTAGTATGGCTCGCTGTCTTTAAGTTTAGACTTGCTCACATGATTTGAATGAGTACTAAATAACAATTTTACTATCTTTAAATTGAAAAAAAAAACAATTTAATTTCTTTAGCAAATTCATGAAGACTTTAGGTGGCATAATTTCAATAAAGGCCATATGCATAGTTTAAATTTGAATGGAGAGTTTTCTTTCACACCATTTTATGCCACTACCAATTGCTTTGGCATAATTTAGAAAGATTTTCACGTGATGTAATAACAAATGTCAGTCTTTAAACGCCAGCCAGAGTACCTTCTCCACAAGACCCAAACAATTCTAGACTTTTGATTTAAACCATAGAAAAATGGCTCACCACATGTTAGAAAAGAGTTATTCTGCATATATGCTACCCTGCAATTAAGGATTACCAACCTATTGCATATTACAACATGTTGGCATATGCCATCAACAACAAATGGAAAAAAAAAGGGACTTGTACTGGTAATCTAGCTCAACATGTTTGTGCAACATGTCAGACTACATCATACTCACGAAATATGAAATGAGAGGACATTGTGTTTGAGTTGATCGAACAAAAATTTTCTATTACATCGTAATCCATATATTTCATAATCATTCTTCCTAGAACACTTGTATGTGCCTCTACACTGCCTGAATTGCTCGAGACTTCATCGCTAAGATGTGATATCATTAAGAAAATTTTGTTTTATAAATATAATAATATTGCATGAGTAATTGGAGTATTTCTTTGATGTCTTTAATTACATCCTTCCTATTCGAGTACACTTGAAGAATTTAGTTACTAAAAATAGGTTGTAATGTGATACTTATGTTAGTTTCCTTTTCAAGTGTCATCATGTTTTTTTTTTAAATTTAGACATCTTATCATTTCTTTCTTTTGTAGAAAGAAATGTCTACTTATTATGATTGATTGTATATACGAGTCATGGATGGAAAAGTGTGTATGAGTTTTCTTCATAGAGTTCAGAAGTTTGTGAAATTTACATATAGTCAAGGTCTAAGTATTATAGAAAGGGATGAAAGAATTATGTTTTTGAAAAAAATGTGCACTATTGAAAAAACAATTGAGAAGCGATGTTGAAATACATTTATGCAAGAAAAGATTTGTAGAAGGATACAAGTATTGGTTTAAACATGGAGAGACCTTTCAAAGTCATGGGAAAGTTACTCCTGTTAGTACGGATCTCATTGTAGACATGGTGATGGAAGTAGTAGGTCTTGAATTTGATGCGTTCGTTGATGAAGAGTTACATAGGGAATCTCAAGAGTTTTATGAGTTGTTAAGAAAGGTAGAGAAGCCATTGTGGCCAAGTTGCAATAATTACACAAAGTTATTGGTAGTGTCTAAGTTATTAACTTTGAAGATCAATTACAATATAACAATTAACTGTTTTGATGCTATGATAAGTAAAATTAAGAAAATGCTGCCAAAGAGCCATGAATTACCGAAGAACTACTACGAGATGAAGAAAATGTTGAGAAAAATGGAGTTAGCAAAGGTGAAGATTGATGCTAGCTCAAAACATCATATCTTGTAATACAAAGAACATAAAGATAATTTAGAGTGTCCAAAATGTCATAAGCCTTGTTACAAAAATGACTTAAAGACACGTCTACCTCAGAAGGTGTGTTATTTTCCTTTAGCACCGTGTCACGTCCCACCCAGAGTGTGAAGAATAAATACCAGTTCTACCTAACCATAAATAATTAAGAAGACTAATTAATAGTGATAAAAAGAAATGCTATTTCCAACCATCTAGAACCTATGTGCGGCTAGTGGCTTCCAAAAACTTGAACACGAGGGGTTAACTTCACTACCAAGCTGCACCTGGAAACAAAACATCAAACAGAAAACATGTGAGTGACCTCAAGTCACCCAGTACGTACTTCCCGAGAAAATAGAGGCAAACCATGAGCCAACCACAAATTTCAGTTCATAGAGTTCGAAAGTAATAAAGAAATTATTTAGAAAATTCTCCAAGCAGTTTCTTTCAAATCATGCTTTTCTCAAACACAATTCCATTTTGAAATCTGATGCATTGTAGAAATCATCTTTATGCATTCTGGAGAAATCATTCATAACTAGATACCAACCCAAACACAACTCTAGGCCAAAATCAAATCACATTTCAAACACGGCTGGAAACTAGCCCAAATCACAGTTCTCGTTTCAGCTAGAATTTGACTAAAACTATAACCCCAAAACTCAAGTCGATTCTAGTTTAAAACCAAACACACATCATGAGTCAAAACTCTAAATGCCACCTTGGTCATAGGTGACTCGGTCACAAGCAGTCAATGAGGTACCAACCCCGACCCTATTGCACTACCGTGGTGAACCGCCCTATATTAGGGGTACGACCGCCTCAACCCATTGACCTCATTTATCACATTTATTTTTCATATGCACAGGGATGCGTTCTCTAACACTCCACTTGGTGTCCGAACACCCAAGTACTCATTCCTAAGCCCAACCAACACTGTCTCAAGGGTAACCCAATCCCTTTCACATGGGCCCCAAACCACAGTAACCATGCCTTTGGATATTACCATTCTCATATGAGGTTATGAACCCCTACGGTCCCTGCCTTACGCTACCTAGATCCAAAAAAACCATGGAAATCCTTTTCAAAAATATGCAAGTTTTTGTTTCAAAACCATTTTCGAAATCCTTTCCATTATAGAAAACATTTATTTGAAATCACTATTCATTCACAAGGATTTCCATAAAACACATTACATCAAAAATCCCACTTTCAATCCATTTAAATTCAACAATTAAAATCTCAGGTGAGTGGCCCAATGGCTTGGTTTGGCAGATCGAACCAATTTGGTACGCTAAAAACCCCTGATTCGGCATACTGAATATGTTCGGTATGCCAAACCAGTTGTTTTTCTCAAAAATGACTAGTTGGCTGAAAACTGAATCGTTGGAAATGGGACCCTTGGGCAGACCCAATTCTAGTGCTCCATAAATCTTGCAAGAATCCATATTCCTAGCATACCAAGTCTACTTTCATTTAGGACAAATTTCATTGAAATCCATTAAGTGTGGATCAAGTTATCAAAATCTAAAGGTGAAGAGTGCATTCAAATCCACAGGACCATGTACATAAACCCTTACGAAAAATCCAACAAAATTGCATGATAAATCATGGATTTGCCAAACATACTTAAATCTAACCATTCTAGCCATTTCATGATTATTAAGCTAATTTGCATCATTTAATAAAATTAAACTTGAACGGAGAAAAAGGGAAATCGTAGGAGATGTGTACATGTTGGAGGTCTCCGATGAACCCTCACCTTCTCTGGCAAGCTCACCATTGCCACCAACGTCTCTTGAGCTCGCTCGACCTCCGACGAGTCTTTCTTCCCTAGTGGCCACCGCTCCCCAACCCTCGACCCTCTCTCCCTCTCTTTCTTTCCTTTCCCTTTTTGTCTCTGGATTTCCCTTTTGCACTCACTCTCTTCCTCGTCTCCAGTTTGCCACCCCAATGCCTTCCCCTTCTCCCTTTTATGGCCACCATCTGCTTGTCATTGACAATCGATGACAAGGGCCGAGACTCTCGGCAAATTAGCAAGGGAGGCATGGCGCAAGGCTGTGGGTAGGAGAAAGGTGCACAATGGACGACGGTGGGCTAGGTGCGAAGTTGACTTCTCCCATTCTTGTCCCACACACACATGTGGGTTACACGATGGCAAGGCACCGCATAGTGAGGAAATATTCTAGAGATAATTATGAATATCAAAGAGGGATTATCACATAAATCAATATTAATTTATAAATTATCCCAATCACAGCAAATATAATACATTACTCTAGATAATCGGTCTACCGATCTGTAAACTAAAATATAATTGGACCGAACTAGGCACAAATGTTACACATTGAGACTAAAGAGGTTGTACTATTGTAAATAGACTACAAAAGATATAACATGGCATGCTGATCATACATAGAATTCTAATATGGAGCATTCTTCTGACACCAAGTGGTTGCAAGTCTTAAAGGAGTCCTTGTTAGTAATGGTCATTGATGACCATTTCAAATGAATGGTGAAACGGACGACCGTTTCACCCATTCATGGCCGTGTTGAATACGGCGGTTACCAGGCCTTTATGGCCGGAATCGAAACGGCTGCGAGGGGAGCCGTTGGAGGAGGGCGGAGGGATGGTCAAGAGTCCCCTATTAATAGAGGAGAAAACACAGCAGAAAGGATTATCGGAAAAGCTTACAGTGTTTCTCCTGCTTGATCATCGCCGGAGCCCACTCACGCATCGTCGGAATACTCTGTATCGACGTCCATATTCCAACAAGTGGTATCAGAGCCACCGTGCCCAAGCTCACCGTACCGCCGTGCTCCGGATCTGCGCAACCCTCTCACTGCGCGGTTTTTCCCCTCCGCGCAGCTGCCTCCCCGCACAGCCTCCTTGCGCGCCACTGCCTTCCCGCACCCCGGTTCCGCGCGCCTCCTAGCGGTCCCTCCCGCGCCGTTGCAGCACCTCCGCGCGGTCCTCCCCTAGCACGCCCCTGCCTGCGGTGCCCCTCCCTCCGCGCGGTCCTGCGTCGCCGATCAACACCCTCTCCGCGCAAACCTCCGCCGGATCTTGCCGCCCGCGCGATCGTCTCCGCGCGCCCCTATCCAGCGTCGCCGCTGCTTCCCCGCGCCACCTCCCTGCGCCGCCTCCCCGTACGAGAGCCCGCTGC
>JAMKQA010011172.1:0-50460 GCA_024699735.1 Posidonia australis
ACAGTCTGTCGCTCTTGATGTCGGTATATATATTTTTGAATTCATGCTAAGACACTTAAAATCTTTTTCACGTTATAATATTTATGAAAATAAGCACAATTGAATAATCATCAAAATTAATGTAATATTTCTAACACTATGATCGGACCCCCAAAACAAGCACCAAAAATCTCACATAAAATATAAGATGTAGACCCTCGAGTCTACTCTAAATCTCAACAAACAAAACCAAAATTCATTCACCATAGAATCAAGATATAAAATTGCAAAGGTAGGAGGGTCAAAAGGACTTAAAACTCATCTGCTGCCATAAATACCCACAAAACCACAATAAAATCTCATAAATTCCAAAATATTAAATTTAACCTAGATTACATGCAACCTAGGCATTTCTACCATTTTACATGCATTCTACTCATTAAATTGGAGTGCGTACATGCAAAACCTGTTTCGGCGATCCAATCCGATCTACGGCCAACTCCAGTGACCCTACACGTCCACGGCCACTCCACGACATCTAGGACGTCTCACCAGAGCTTCGCGCACCACTACACACCACCGCACGCCTTCGTTGTCTCTCGAGCATACCGAACAAGGGTGGATAGGGGAGGAGAATAGAATGGGAGAAGAGAGGGAGAGAAGTGGAGTGAGTGGAGGGAGAGAGAACGGGTGGAGGGAGAGAGAAAGAGAGAGGCGGTGGAGTGAAGGAGGAGGTGGAATGGTGTGCTCGGGAAGGAGGAGTCGCAACCAAGGGGGAGGGATGGTTCGTGCACTGAGGTGTGCATAGGCTTATAAAGCCATGCAACGAAGTAGTTGGGCACGTGCATACTTACGCGCTTTGCCAACCAGCCACCTGCACGAGCCAACGACTCCCTGCACCAAACACTCACACCAACCGGCCCACAACGTGAGCCCCATGCAGACCCACACCCGGGCCTTACATGCACAGTGCCAACCACACATAGGGATACGCAAACAGAAGTCGGCCTATGAGGCCTAAGCCCAAAAGCCCAAAACCATGCAAACGGGTCTCGGAATAGTAACACCCGTCCAAGAATAAATTCATTAAAATGTAAATAATTACAAAATGAATTTTACGGGTGTTACAATTGGTTTTTATATAATGTTGAGTCTGGTACCCAATGAAGAGTCATGTTTGGTTTGGGAATGATCCCCTGTAAAGAAAAAACAATGAGTAATGGTTTTAAAAAGAAAACCCAAGAGTTGTGAAAAAGAAAATAATAATCTATTTTGGAGCCACGGGGTTGGTGTCGACAATGTGGTAGGAGTATGAGGTTCTAATAGGCCAATTGTCAGATATGACCGTGGTTGCTTGTACGGATCCACAAATTTAGGGTGTCGACGGTAAGGAATTAAACCAATCATCAGACACAACTGTGGATAATGAGACGATGTAGGCTGAGTCTAGGTTATTGAACCTAGTTGTTCGGGTCACTGATGGGGCGTCAAGAAAAGGACGCATCCCCGTGCATACAAAAATATGGAATTGAGGCCTGTTGGTCGGGGCGATGTCCTCCCGCATGGGGAATTTCACCGCGGCAGTGCAAGGAGCTAGGGGAAATGATGTCCTCATGTAACACCCGTAAAATTCATTCTGTAATTATTTACATTTTATGAATTTTGTTCTTGGACGGGTGTTACTATTCCTAGGCCCGTTGTGTGGTTTTGTACTTTTGGGCTTGGGTCTCATGGGCCGGTTTCTATCTATGTGTCCCTGTGTGTGGTTGGCACTGTGCATTGTGGCACTGTGCATGTGGGGCCCGAGTGTGGGTCCTTGTGGGGCCCAAGTGTGGGGTCCCTGCAGGGTCCCCGCCGTGGGCCGGTTGCTGTGGCTAGTGGTTGGACGGAGTGGCCGGTGTGCTCGTGAGGTGTGCCGGTGGCTGAGACGTGCAGGTGAGCACGCTCCCAGCTATCGCGTGCGTAGGCTTTATAAGCTGCACCACACTCCTCCACCACTCATGGCCATCTTCTCCTTCTTTCTTCTTCTTTTCACCTCCTCCTTGGGCACGTTTCTCTTCTTCCTCACTTTCCCTTCCCTTCCTCCCCACTCCTCCTTCTCCACCCCCTTCTCCTTTTCCCCCATCCTCCCTTGTTTCGCGCAGAGAGAGAGAGAGAAGCGGAGGAGTTTGGGAGGCTCGTGGTGGCCCGAGGAGCTCCGGAGCGACGTCCCTAGGGTCCTCGTGAGGCCGTGGTCGTGCGAGGTCACCGGTGTTCGCTGGAATCGGCCGGAGATCATCGGAGCGCATTTTCAGGTACGTATCTCCATTCCTTGTAATAGAGAGCATGAAAATGGTAGAAATTGATAGGGTTGCATGGAATCTAGGTAAGTTTACATTCCTAGAATTTATTGTGATTTTTTGAGAATTTATAGTGAATTTATGGATATTTATGGCGATTGGCGTGTTTTGGATCGCACCCTTCTGCCTTTGCGATTTTATATCTTGATGCATGGTGAATGGATTTTAGTTTTGTTTGTTGGGATTTGGAGTAGACTCAAGGGTCTACATCTTATGTTTTATGGAAGATTTTTGGTGCTTGTTTAGGGAGTCCGATCGGAGGTCCCAGTTGGGGCAATTTCAGACTGTAGGGTTTGGATCGTTTTCTGTTTTTCGTAGAATTCGGCATACCGAATCATTTCAATATGCCGTTTTTCTGTCAGATTAGGTCCTCTGGTTGAAATTTGGTCATTTGATTTTGGACGGTCACCCGAATCAGGAGATTTCGGTGGATCGAAATCTCTTGATTTGGGTGATCGTCCAAAATCGGACAACCGAATTTCAACCAAACTAGTTTTGGTATACCGAATTTGACTTGAGTGTTGACCGTTGACCTGATTCTGTCGACCGATCTAGATCGGTCTACCGAACCAAAGACTTTGGGCATACTGGACCTATTTTTCGGCATGCCGAATCTAGGACTAAATAAGTTTATAAATGTGTTTCTCGTGGGATTTCTTGATTGTTGTGTTTTGTCCCATTGAGAGAGACTGTGGGCCGTCAGTGGTGGTCTCCAGGGATCCTTGATGCACCGTTTTGTCGAGGTTTTGGAAGAATTTTCAAAGATATGAAAATGGGTTTGGAAAATGAATTTCAAGGAAATAGTTGGCCTATTTTGGAAAATGTTTTTCTGATTTTCTGTGTGCGGGCCAAGATAATGTGGGACCGTGTCGTCAGGACTAGGGAATGTGATGACATTCTCGGGTGGTCGGGCGTGACTCCCTGGTTGAGGTCAGGGGCCAAGATACTTGAGGCTGAGGGGTGTTAGGTCCTGGAGGTATGAGACTCCTTGACTGTCATCTCAAGGCTAGGGTTGTGGTCCGCGGGTTGAGGTGTCTTGTGGCATGACGGGGAGGTATGAAACTCCTACTATCGCTGTGAACACTGAGGCTCGGGTGTGGAGGTATGACACTCCCTCCTGAGCACCGTTTGTGGAGGATGCCGTGAGGAGGCGTACCCTGTGGTGGCTAGTGTGGGTGGGACACGTGTCTCGTAGCTGGTATCGTCCTGAGAGACTGGACAACCTTCCCAAGGAGGGGTTGGCATTGTGTGGGTTCTCAAGGTGGGAGAATCGCGGGACGGTGGTTGGCTCCTACACAAGGTGGCACACCGCGGCAGTGTAGAATACCGTAGTCGCTCCTCGGTGGACTGCGTATGGCCAGAGTTAGGTTGCCTGGCGTCGGGCTTCCCGACTCACTATGTGTGGTTTTGGCTGTTGAGGGCTTTTGCTTGTGGATTTGGGCTAGTAGAGCCCCGATTGTGGTTTTGGCCTGGTTTGTGAGGTTTTGAGAAAACAGTTTGCGAAATGAATTTAAAATGAAAATTGATTATAGTTTTGTTTTTCGCGGTTTTCGTGGGATGCGTACTGGGTGACTTTCGTCACTCATACGTTTTTCCTCGTGTTTTGGTTTGTAGGTGTAGGCATGCAGAGGGTTAACGTAGTGCATATAGTCTGGAGTCTCCTAGCCGCACACACAGGTTCCTAGTAGTTAGATATTTACTGTTTGGCTTTAAGTTTCCCGTAATTTAATTTGTTTTAAATTATTGTGGAAAATGTGGGACGTTACACCTCACCTACTGCTTGTGTGCTTGGTTACCTCTGATTAAGGTAATATCAATAAGAAAGTGGAAATTAATATGAAAAGTGTTTGGACTTGTGGAAATTAAAAGGTGTGGTTTGGCTAGGATTGAACTTATATTTGGCCTTAAATTCCTAGTAATAAATGAGAATTGTGTTTTAACCAGTTACCAGTCAATGTTTGTGGTTTTATTTTGAGCCTTGTGAGGCTTTGCGTTTTAGGCTAGATCTGATCAAGAATATGGACTTTTCTCGGAATATAGGAAAGGTTTTAAAATGCACAAAAAGAAGAAAATATGAGTTTTGAGAAAGAGCATGGTTTTGAATAAAGATTTCCAAATGTTTTAAAAGAGAAAAGAAAAGGAAATAATGTTTTGAAAGGGATTTTGAAAACCTTGTTTTATATTAATTAGGCGTGTATTGTTTTCTCGTTGCTTTGCCGTGGTTTTCTGTGTGGGACGCGCACTAGGTGACTTAGATGTCACTCATGCGTACTTTGTTTGGTTTTTAGGTGTAGTTGGTCTTATAGTCTAGTCCCTGTACCCAAGTAGGAGCAACTAGCTGCACATTGTTCTTGGAGGTGAGCCTTAGTTGGTTGCAATTATTTAATTATTACTGTAATTTCTCGTGATACTATGATTTAGGTAGCGTATCTAGGTTTGGGGCGTTACAATGACCAACCCGTTTTCCCTGGTTCAAACAAGGTAGAGCACACACTTGCATGGTTTCCTCACTCTATTTGATCTCTTGCAATTAGATTTGTTTTTCAAGCATGTTTTACCTATATTTGGCATGGCATCAAGCATCCCTTCATCTAAGCATACATTAAGGAGTATGCATCCATTTGTAAGGCATCACATTATTGCCCAAAGGCATACACTATTTGGCATTTTATTGCCTACATAGCCATACATGTGAGCGAATTAAGCCTAGAAAGACCTACTCGACAGGTGTATGGGGGTGCTTAACACCTTCTGCATGCGTAACAGAATTCTTTACCCTTTCTTTGACCTACAATGACTAAGGTGTCACATCGATTGGCATAGAGCATTATCTTTCAAATTTACATTGCCTTTACTGCAATTTTCCTTATACGGTTTTCCTTGTCTTTCGTATTCAATATACTAGGTGGTAACTTCATTCTTATCCTTTCTTATTTTCTTTTGCCTTGGTGTTTTTGAGTTGAATATCTTTCCTCGGATTCATCATTTTGCTGTGGCCTTAACGGTTAGTGCATGTGGCCTTTCGCCCCTCACACAAGTAGTCACAGGTATAGTCATATTGTGAAAACATATAAATGCGATCTCCAAACCAAAAACAACACCTAGATCTAAAGAAATAACTGACAAAGGAAGAGAATGCTTACGTAGCACAGAGGGTTGGCTCAAAAATCGTCCCATAGTGATCACTAATCTATGTGGCTATGTAGATTTGGGGGAATGATGATGTCGATACTTCCACACTCGTCAATAGCATTTGTGATTGCCACTTGTCGATTTACTGTGTCGACTGACAAGACATCTTCAGAGAGATGTGGATGTTGATATGATGTGGGTTCTCGATTCACTGAATCGACGATAGGATGTCGTCTAGTAGCATCCTCGCATTACGTGGCAAATGTTTTTCATTCAAAATCAACAAAAAGATCTAGATTAGTCTATGTGTGTAGTAAATAATACAGGGAAAAGAATAAATAATATAAACAAATGCTAATAATACTAACTGAAGTTGGTTCCCTACATACATATGCAATGGCCTATCTAAGAAATGCAATAATGCTAAAAATAAAAATAAGGAGAACGAATAGTCCCTTCACCCTTGGTGTTATATGACGTGAGATGAGGAAGCAAAGGTGTGGCGAGATTCTAAGGTGTCTCTCTCTCAGAATGGACGCAATCTTTTTGGATCTTAATTTTCTCACAGGGGTTTGACAATATGTGGTTATATATCTCTCAAAATCACTACTCTCTAGCTCTCAAAAGGCTCTATGAGATCTCTAGTGCGCCTCCTCTTAGAAGGTCCAAAAAGATCCCTCCTTCCAAACAAAGATCCAAGATCCCCTTCACCTTAGGTTTAAAGGTATTTATATAGGATTTTTCGACATCATTTGTTGTTGGAAAATGTGCAAAATTTATTTTAGATTTAAATTTCAATCCAAATTTAAATTTAAATGATTTAAAATAAGATATTTTCAATCGTAAGATATTCCTAGAATATTTGTTTTCTTAATGTGGAAAATCTATTAAAAGTAATAAAATAATGGTTTTAAGGTTTTCACCGATGACACAGGCAATGATTTTTAAAATTCAAATTATTTAAAATTTAAATTCCAAACTAATTTGTTACAAACCTAGAAATTGTTTAGGATGTGTCATACCCAAAGGACAAGGTCAGAAGATTTGCAGCTAAAGTATGTCTACAATTTGATGTAAAGAATGCTTTCTACTACGATTTGTGTCTTTAGCATGTAGAAGGCATTCTTTACATCAAATTGTAAAGAATGCCTTCTACTACAATTTGTGTCTTTAGCACATCCTTGGATAATTCACCATGGTAGAAGACATTCTTTATATCAAATTGTAGCAGCCAATCCGCAGCTAAAGAGACCTAAGATCAGCTAAGGCTTCCTGCACATTGTTAGGAATAGATACAATAGATAATTGATTCACAAAGGACACATTTGATTCTGACAGGCGATGGTTAGACACATAATGACTCATGGGATGTTTGGCTTTACTAGATAATTCAGGTTCATAGGTAGGCTTAGGAATACCCCTTGTATGACATTGTGGTAGTTGTCTTGTGTTTGGTTCTCTTGTGTATAGTTCAGGAACGTCTTCAGCAAGAGATTGGTGCGGTATTTCATGCAAGGTAGGACCCATGTCTTCAGGAAATTCATTTTCAAGTGGGTTGGTGATAGACCAACCTTTTCGTTCCTCACTACTTTGATCCAGTGCGACATCGTTGATATCTAATTCACCCACTACATGATTTTTCCTAGTAGGTGTGGTGTCATTTCCTTGGGAATCATCGGTTATGCCACTTACATCCAATTCTCCTCCAGCCTGGTTACCATCATAGACCAGAGTTTGAATTTCCGTTTCATTCTCCCCCAGCAGAAACTTAGACTTGGAGTAGTACATGGTATTCTCATGAAAAACAACGTCCATCGTGATAAATAATCTTCTTGCGGTGGGGATGATAACAGTGGTACCCTTTTTTGATGAGTGGCATATCCAACAAGCACACATATTAATGCTTGAGGAGTCAAGTTAGTGCATTGATGCTTGTGGAGATGCACAAACACCACACATCCAACGACATGAGGAGGTAAATTTGGAACAGTGTTTTGAAGTTGATGGTGCTGGAGGGTACCCGATTGATTATTAAGTTTGGAGTAGGATTGAGAGCTTCTCCCCAAAAAAATAACGGCATATGGGCTTCAATCAGCAAAAGCACGAACAACTTTCAACAAGTGTCGGTTTTTTCTTTTCTGTTGGGTGTGTTGGGACAAGTAGTATGATGAACACTCCTTTGTCCTTTCAAATACGACTGCAACTCAATATTCTGATATACTCCACCGTTGTCACCACGGAGAACTTGAATCTTTGTATTGTATTGAGTTTCAATCTTTTTATGAAACCTCTGAAAAATTGACCTTACATCATTTTTGGATTTTGTTAAGCACAACCATGTCATCCTAGTGCAATCATCAATAAAAGTTACAAATCATCGTGATCTGGACCCAAAGTAGTGGCTTCAATGGACTCCGGGCATCAGAATGAATAAGCATAAAGGAAATGAAACACGATGGGTTTTTGCATGCTCACAAACATCACACTGAAAACTAGCAAAATCAATTTTTGCAAATAAACTAGGAAATAGGTTTTTTTATGTATCCAAAAGAAGCATGGGCTAAATGACGATGCCATAAACATATTTCTGCCTGCTGTTTGCTCGCTTGATCAGAATCACTTACTGCCAGCACTTGTTGCAACATTTTTGTACTTTCTGATTCCAAGTCACTAAATTCACAACCAATCGTCTTCTTGGTCTTGATGTTTTTAAACACTACACAAAAATCAGAGCAAAAAATTACAACACAAGATAGGTTAGTTGTTATTTGGGAAACTTACAAAAGGTTATAATGGAAAGATGGAACAACTAAGATAGAATCTAAATTAAATGTATCGGTTAAGGTCACAGTTCCTTCCCCAACTACCAGAGCTAAAAGTGCCATTGGCAATGCAAATAAATTTTTTGTTGGAGGGATTAAGAGATGTGATCTGTAGCACTAGAATCAATTATCCATGTAATATTCAAAATAGGTGTAGAAGTATTTAGAACCTTACCGCAATTGTTTGCAGCTATGACTAATGCTGTGGCTTGTTCATCGTTCTCATCAAGCTTGGCTTCAACAACTACTGCAGTAGGAGGCCCTTTCTGGTTTTTCTTTGGGCGATTATAATCCTACCATTCTGGATATACCACTAGATCAAAACAACGACTCTTAGCGTGACCTATCTTATTGCAATGAGTGCACTTGAAAGAAGACTTGTCACCACTATTGGTTGCTCTACCATTGTTGGGTCGTGTTTGATCTTGCAGGCCTTTAGTAGACCGATTTTGAGCTATCATGGCACTGGCTATGGATGTTTCGAAATTTACTTTCAGAGTGGCTCCTCGTACGGATTCTCGTCGAACCAAAAAGTAACACTCTTCTAGATTCGGTACGGAGTCTCTCCTTAAGATCTCTCTTCGAATCTAATCAAAGGAGTCATTCAAGCCAGAAACATCTAGAACTGTATAGATACGCTAGACCGTATGAAATACGTAGATACACGTAGGCAGTCACTCATTATCCTCAAGATCTCTCTTCGAATCTAATCAAAGGTGTCATCCAAGCCTGCAAGAAATATATGAACTCTTAAGCGTTCAATGGACTTACAGAAGGCTTTGACATCATCTGGATCCTTCATGACGACTCTATCATGATGACCCATCTCTTGAAAAGTTTCGATTAGCTCCCCAAAATAAGCAGAGAGTGTTTTTCCATGTCGTTTGGCCGTGAAAGCCTTCTAGTTCAGTGTGAAGATTTGTAACTCATCACTCCCATCATAGAACATTTTTCCAAGAGCCTCCCAAATTTCATATGCTGTGGGCAAACGAAGATAATGCTTCATGATTTCTGTTGACATGGACATCAATAGCCACCGTTTGACTTTTTGATTTTTAGAATACCATTTTTCATAACCTTCATCGTAATTGATGAGGAATATGCTAAACAAAGTAAGAACATCTCAACCCAGCTGTACACGTTTTCTACAAAGAACTCAACCCAGTTGTATACGTTTTCTACATTATCATCATTGTAAAGATATAAAAAGAATAAAGAAAGACATGAAGTAATGGCTAACTCGGCTTTTCTACAGTTAAGAGTCTAAGCACACAAACGTCAAAATTATATATTATTGTGTAAAATATCCAGAGTGCCTACTATGATATTGTGATTACTAGTGAAGCCACCAACTTAGCCATCTTAAAAGAAAAGTAGCTGACTTTGTCACAAAATTCATATGTGAGGTGAGACAAGTTGAGTTCAAGATACATTGAACCGTACTAAATTACCAAGAGGATTAGTGAGATGACATACAGACTAGATCTACCTTCAGAGTTGGTGGGTGTGTATAACACTTTTCATGTATCGATGTTGAGGAAGTATTTGACCGATGCGTCCTAGGTGATACCAGTGTAGCCAGAGGAGTTGCGGGAGGATTTGTCTTTAATTGAGAATGCAGTCTAAATACTGGATAGGAAAGCGTAAGTCTTCAAGAATAAAGTGATTCCATTGGTGTTAGTTCAATGACAACATTATGGTATAGAGGAGGCTACTTGGGAACGCGAGGTGGACATCCAGAGGCAGTACCCCTATTTGTTTATTTAGAACTGAATTTCGAAGACGAAATTCTTTTAAGGGGGTAGGATGTGACATCTAGGCCTGATTATCTATTTTTAATTATAAACCATGTGACTAATTGTAATATTGTATAAATGGTTTATTAATGATAATCTGTTGTTTCTTGGATGAGTGAGAGTTGGGTTGGCTTTTTGTGCTACTATTTGTGATTTAGGACCAATGTGGGGTCTGATTTGGGGATGGACAATTGTCTCGATTTGCGTGCCTGTCTTTTCTTCTTTTTCTTTCCTTCTTTTTTTTTCTCTATCTCTTTTCTTTCCTCACGAGCCACGCCCTTTCACCCTTCCCTGTCTTCTTCTTCTTCCTCTCTCTTCGCCCGTGCCACCACAAGCCAGCGGCCCGTGCCTCCTTGTCCCTTCCGACGGGATGGATGGCCAGCGCCATGCGGGAGGAGGAGGAGATAAAGAGGAGGGGAGATCGAGTGAAGGAAGAGGAGGCCAGGAAGAGGGGGACGAACCAAAAGGAAGGAAAAGAGGATGAATGACGCACGCAGAGGAGGTGGTGGTTGTCCGTGTGGTTCGCCGGTAGGGGAGCTTTGTTGGGGCTGTGTCGAAGTGCAGGGAGGCTCGCCGGAAGAGGTACGTGGCTCCTCTTCTCTTCTTTCAGCTTAATAAGTTTAATGCATGAAAATGATGAAAAATCCATGTAAAATCGTAGAAAAATAGTGGAATTGATGAGAATGAGTTGAATAGCATGAAAACATAGATATCATGCGATTAGGATGGAATTTGATAAGGATATACGAGATTTTGGAATGAAGGCTACAGTAGCTATTTTTGAGTTTCATCCCTTTGTGATTTTCGTGTGGATTGTGTAGTTAATGGAATCATGAATGGTTTGAGGGGTTTTGAAGTAGACTCAAGGGTCTATACTCCATGATTTATTTGCATTTTGTGATGTGTGTTTGGGAGGTCTGATTGAGGCTCCCACTTCCGAGGATTTCGTCGATCAAAACAGGGGAATGCCCTGATTGCAGGGAATTCGGTATGCCGAATTGAATTCAGATACCAAAATCTTGACAGATTAAGCTAGGATACCTGGTTTCGATAGGCCAAAATCACCCGATCGACCGAAACAGGGATTTTCAGTATACCAAAAATGTTTGGTGTACCGAACTAGGGATTTTCGATATACCGAACCTGAGTTTCGGTCTGTCGATTCTGCCCTAGCCCTGATATTTTAATGGGAATATAAAATGGAAGAAAAAGGTTTTAAATGGACAATAAGCTTGTGTTAATGGTGTTTTCCCCATGAAAATGTCATGGAGGAATATAGAACCCAAATAAGTGTATTTGGGGGTGGTTTTGGGTTTAAGGCCCTAAAACTAAATTAAAGAGAATAAATGTGTGGCTTTCGAGTAATTTTGGGCATGAGACCCAATTTATGATTTTTAAAGCATAGTTTTTCATGGTTTGGGTTGGGACCCCAGAAGAGGATCAAGTATTGCATGGAAATAGATTTCTGCAATGAAAAGAATGAAAATGGAAATGGTTTTGAAAAGGAAAGCTTAAAGAGTTTTGAAAATGAAACACTAATAATGTGTTAAGGAACCATGGGGGTTGGTGTCGACAACGTGGTGGGAGTATGAGGCTCCAATGAAACCAGTTGCCAAATACGACTGTGGTTGCCGAGCTTGAGACGGTGTATCTGAGCCTGGGTCGTTGAACCTAGTTGTTCGGGTCACCAAGCTTGTGATGGTGTAGGCTGAGCCGGTTATTGAACATAGTTGTTCAGGTCACTGATGGGACGTCAGACAAAGAGTATCCTCGTGCATATATGAAAGAGATTGAGGCTAGTTGGCTGGAGCAGTGGCATCCTGCATGAGGAATTTCACTGCGACAGTGCAGGGAGGTAGGGGAAATGATGTCCTCGCCTACTACTTGTGTGCCTGGTTACCCCTGATCAAGTTAACATCAGTAAAGAAAAGTGGAAATGAATAAGAAAAGAATGTGATTTTGAGAAATAAAAAGAAATATGGATTGGCTAGGACTGGACTTATGAATGGTCCTAAAATCCTAGAAATGAATAAGAATTATGGTTTTAACTAGTTACTAGCCAATGTTTGAGGTTTTGGTTTTGAGTCCTGAGAAGCATTGTGTTTTAGGCTGGTTCTGGTCAAAAAGGTGAATTTCTCAGAAAATGAAATGGATAGGAAAAATGTGATTTTGGGAAGAAATCCCAAGTATTGAAAAAAGGGCATGATTTAGAAAATGATTTCCAAATAATTTAAAAGAAAATGAAAAATGTGAGTTTCTGAAAAAGAATGTGAATTGGAATAAATTTCCAAATGTTTTGCAAAGGAAAAAGGATAGATGAGTTTTGAAAAGAGTATGGATTTGAGATCAAATTCCCAAGTGATTTCAAACAAAAGGAAAAAGGAATGATGTTTTAAAAGGAAAAGTGGATTTTCAAAAGAAAACCAAACTTTGAAAATTAAAAGCTGAGTTTTTAATAGTTTTACAGAGATTTTGTGGGTTATGTGTTTGGGGCGTGTACTGGGTGACTTAGATGTCACTCACACGTGCTTTGGTTGTTTTCAAGTGTAGTTTGCGTGCAACTGAATTTTGGTGTAGGATTAGGAGTTTCTAGCAGCACATTGTTTCCTAGAGGTAAGCCTTAGTTACAGTTATTTAATTTTACTGTAATTAGTGTAATTTTGCTTATGACACTATGATTTAGGTAACATGCTTAGGTTCGGGGCATTACTGTCACACACCCATTGTCTAATATGACATTTCATGCATCTAAAAACATATGGAATCAACATATGGTAGTTCTTATTTCAATCAATTTATCATATCCAAACATGACCCTATATCAATAACCAAAAGAAAATAATGGCATGTTAAATTCAAAACATTGTGTGGCCACTTCGAGACACAAACCTCATCAACTCTTTTCACATTATTTACTTCAAATAATTTGTTCCAAAAGTTGATCAAACCATATTATTCAAGCCGCAAATTCAAAAAAAAAGTCATATTGCAAGATATCAAGCAACGAGGAATTCAATATTGGTCAACCGAGGGACCGACCTCTCTTTAGTCCACCCTTCCTAGGTCAACTTGTCTTGAATTTTCCATCAAGCAACCAATACTAGCCAATAAGTAGTTGTAGAACACCATACTCTACTATTATTAGTGTCACAAATTTTTCGTAGCATCACACTAGAATCACTCGTGCGACATTGATTGTTGCCAAAAGCAAAGATCATTCTAGCCTTACAATAAAGAGAGGTACAAGGTTTAGGGAAGCACCCTTCTTTTCTAATACTCACGAATAGGATTAAAATGGTTGAGAAAGAGAAGCTACACTCACTTGCTTTCTCGTCCCCCATATACACATGTATATATAGACATTGCCTAGACTATCATGGCACCACCCTTAATTCTTGAAGACTTAAATCCAACCTTTTTAATCCATGCATAAATGCCAACACTTCAATGCCTTAGCATTGAGCTTTGACCGAGCATGCTTCACACCGCACATGCCACGTTGCTCCATGCATTTAGCTTCGGACCATTGCCACTTGTCCTGTGCGTGCACTGGATGCTATTCGCACCACAAGCGCATAACACTGCTACCCTTGTGAGCGTCTTGCGTAAAACCCAATTGACTTGCACTTGACCTACAAGCTTTAATGCCACGCTACGCCTTTCTTGCATAACGGCTATTAACTTGTGCATGACCCAGCAATGTTGTGCCAATTCTTCCGCAATGGCTTCCACCACACTTGTGACACAATGCTTCCTTCTGACTTGACGCAATGAGTCTAGGCTGTCCCATGCACCTTGTGTGAACATGCCTTAGCCATCTTCCCATAGTCCGCACTTTTCTGCAACCCTCACCTACCTAAGCCATCGACATCCTCGTCAATGTTGTGCTCAAGAACTTTTCAATTTGATCCTTGAATTTCCATAATGAAGTGTCCTTTTCCTAGGTAGCTTCTTTCTGAGGTTGACCTACCCATTTGACAAGGAAATACAATCTCCTACTCTTCCTTTTGCCGCCTTCAATGTTGTGATCAATAAATGCCTTTGTCTTCTTGGCAAAATGAGCATGCACTTGTGCTGGAGCTCTATGAGACTTTGCCCATGATGGACCCTCATGAAAAGGTTTCAAGTAGCTAACGTGGAACATTGGATGGAGCTTCAACGTTGCTGGTAGCTCCAACTGATAGGCAAGATTGCCTACCCATCTTGTGATAGCACTGTACTATTGCACATTGGGCATCCTTCTTATGAATCTTCTTCATGATATGTGGTGTTAGCCTTAGCAACACCTTGTCCCCAACTTGGAAATCAAGTGGACATCACTTTTTACAAGTCCACTTCTTCAATCTTTGTTGTGCCAATGCAAGATAGTCTTATGCCTCCTCGATGCTATCTTGATGGCATTTAGCAAATTTGTATGCTGCTAGGCACCGATCACCTATGCAGTTCACCACCTCATGTGGTGTCATGGGTTGACATCCTGTTGCCAACTCAAAAGGACTTTGACCTGTTAAAAGGCTTACTTGCAAATTGTGATAGAATTGTGCCACATCTAGCAAGTCCACCCAGTTTTGTTGATTTGTCAAAACAAAGTGTCTCATATACTCTTCAAGTATAGCATTCACATGCTTCGTCAATTCATCTTTTTGTAGATGTTTTGCTATTGAGAAGTTAAGCTTCATGCCTAGCAACTCGAACAACATCCCCCATAAATGCCCTATGAATCTTGCATCACAGTCACTGATGATATTAGAATAGTGTTGCCGTCATCACAATGTTCTTCATAAATAGTCTTGCTGTCGTCTTTGGTGTACACTCCTTTAGTGTAGCTACAAACGTAGCATATTTTGAGAACCTATTAACCATCACCACGATCGATGTAAACCCTTCCATTGATAATATCCATACAAATGCTCTCCCATAGTTGTGTTGGAATTTGGAGAGGTTATAGCAAGCCTGTTACCTTACGTCTCTTCGTCTTGACCTATTGACACACCAAGCATGTTTTTATATAGAACTCTATATATTGGTCCATTTGTGGGTAGAAATAGCAACTAGTCAAGAGTGCTAAGGTCTACTCTTGGCCTGGATGACCCGCCTATGTCAAGTCATGTGTCTCTCTCACTAGGAGTTGTCGTAGCTTTCTTGTTTTTGGCACATAGGGTGCCCTACTTTTAGCGTAGAGGACGCCTTCCTCTACCCAAAAGTGCTTTGTAATGCCCTCCTTGACTTGTTTAAGAAGACACACTATTACAACATCTCACACAGTTTCCTTCTTAATGCGTGCGATCACATCTCCCGTGGCAATGCTTAGTGTGGCTATGAAATGTTCTATGTCCTTTCCCACATCATGTCTGGTGCCACCTTTGCGAATTCACTACTTGTTTCTTCTTCCCTAGTTTGTATTGGAAGATGAAATCAAGCTCAGCTAAGTAGTCTTGCCATCAAGCTTGTTTCGGTGTTAATCTCTTTTGACCTTGGAAACAACTTGTTGCTACAATGTTGATGTATATGGTAAACCTTGCTCTAAGCAAATAATGTCTCCACACCCTTAAGAAATGCACTACTGTGGTCATCTCTTGTTCATGCATGGAGTAATGCATTTCCATGTCATTCAGCATTCTACTCTTGAAAGCAATGGTTCTATCCTCTTGTATGAGCACCCCTCTGATGGCAAAATGTATAGCATTAGTCTAGACTTGAAATGGCTTTTTGAAATTTGGTTACTTCAGAATTTGCTCTTCCACCATTGCCCTTTTTAGTGCATCAAATGCCTCCAAGCATTTCTTTGACCAAGTCCACTCTTAGTCTTTCTTTAAGAGGTCTGTTAGGGGTGCAACTATCTTTGAATAGCCTTTGATGAATTTTCGATAGTAATTTGCTAAGCCAAAGAATGGGCATAGCTCTGCAACCTTGCTTGGCATCACCCATTCTATGATTGCCATGACCTTCTTAAGATCCATCCTCACTCCATTTTGCCCTTATGTAACATCTTGACCTTATGTAAGGTCAAGATGGAGTAAGGTAGTGGCGATACCTTACTCCATCTTGACCATATGTAACATCTGTGATCATTGTTGCACTTTTGAAAGCACGTGTTGTGGGCACATATTCCTATTGTGTTTTGGTAGTTCAAAGATTGAGGTAAAGCTTGTTGGTGTGAAGTTTTTCCAACACCTTGCACAAGTGAGCAACATGCTTGTATAAGGACATGTTATACATGACTATGTCGTCTAAGTACACCACTACAACTCATCAATGTACTCAGAAAAGACATTATTCATGAAATTACAGAAGGTTGCTTAGGCATTGGTTAACCCAAACAACAATACAAGAATTTCAAACGACCCATACCGAGTAACACATGTGGCCTTAGCTTCATCACCAAAAGCTATGCGCACTTGGTAATAACTTAAGTGTAGGTCCATTTTGGAGAAGAACTTCGCTTTTCCCAAGTGATCAAATAGCTCCTCCACATTAGGAACTGGGTGCGTGTTTTTCACCATCACCTTATTGAGTGTGCAATAGTCAACGCACATCTGCTACTTTCCGTCTTTCTTCTTTTGAAACAATATTAGAGTACCATACGGTGCTTTACTTGGGCACAACAATTTGCCATCCACTAGTTGCTTCAATTGGCACTGAAGCTTCTCAAGGTATACCAACAGCATGCAGTATGAAGCTTGTGTTGGTGAGACTACCCTTGAGTTCAACTCAATCACGTGATCCACTTCCCGTTGAAGAGGTAGCTAGGTAGGAAGCTTGTTAGGCATCATGTCCTGGTACCCATCTGGCAATTTTGTGTTCTTTGTGGGAACTACGCACATCCTGTCACTTCCTTCCACCACATCGTGCAAGCTAGCAACATATGTTTCCTCCCTTTTGCACAAGCCATTGTGTAGCTGTAGTGTCGTGAGCATCACAATTTCTTCCTTGTCTTGGCAAAAATTGACAAAACAAGGCATGGAAACATCCCATATCATTTAGCCCACCTATGTAAGGTATCGCCACTACCTTAGCCTTTTGCATAAATATGAAGCCAAGGATGACACAAAAATCATCAAGTGGCCTTACCACCAAATCAAATAGGCTCGACCATGTAGTGCCCAACCTAAATGAGCATGATGGCCACACCCTTAGTCCACGTAGCGATTGAGTTTACCACTTTAACATTGTTTCCCCCAGTCGTACTCACCATAAGGTAGATGTTCGCAACTTCACTATTAGAGAGGAAATTGCGACTAGCACTTGTGTCAATCATAGCTTGTACAGGACGGTTACTCAACATGATGTCTACATACATAAGCCCATCGTGCAATGGTGCACTCTCCACCTCCTTACATAGAGCATTGAGTCAAAGGGGATTTACATGGCACTCTATTGCCTTCACTTCCTGTTCACTTGACTCCTTGACAAGCATGGACAACTTTTCTTTCTTAGGGCATCATGCATGCGACGTAGACCATTGCATATATAGCAACTTGAGTCCTTGGCCATTGGCCTTGCACTCTTCCTTGGAGCAATCCCTGTATTGATCCCTTCAATCTTAACCTTATGTAACATCTGCGATATTTGTTGCACTTTTGAAAGCACTTGTTGTGGGCACATATTCCTATTGTGTTTTGGTAGTTCAAACTGTTGTAAATTATGAGTTTGGCTCAAGAATTAGTTATCCCACTTAGTTTTGTTTTGGTGATCATGTTGTACCAGAGGGAGTGAGCCCTATTTCATGGTTTGGTGTTTGATTACTATTGATGTAATATTGTTGGATAATTGAAGTGTGTTTTGTGGGTGTTTTCTCTCATTGGATTCCCTCATTGGCGAATTATGCCCATGATCCTCTTTTGCATGTTGTGCTCATGATATCCTTTGGCATGCTGTGCTCGTGACTATGTGAAGCATGAGATAGACCAATACTACCATGCTATAGTACCAACTAGGATGATATTGTTCATGAACAGTGTTAGATTTGTCTGCCCTTAAATTAAGGAAGGGGGCATCAGGGGCACAAGAGAGCAATCTCAAGATGGAATGAGAGGGAAATCGAGAGAGTTTGGGAGTGTGATAAAGCTCGATGCGCATGTGAACTAGAGGAGGACCATAGGTGCTATCGTTGCTACCACCAAGTGTTGTTGTTGTTACTACTACATGCCACCATTGTTGAGGTGCTACTGCTGTTGCTATATCGTTGTCGTCACTATTAGGGTCAACCAGCACCTCAAAACAAATCTGATAGCCAAATCAACATACCAAAATGGAATGGTATGCCGAAAATCCGTGATCCGACATACCGAATTCAATTGGTATGCTGAACCAGTCGTTTTTCTAAGAAACAACCATCATCCCTATAGCAAAAGCTTGCTGGAATGGGGCCTTGGGTGGACCCATATCTGGTGTACCACAAATATCACAAAAATACTCACATCCAAGCATTACAAGTCTACTTCCATTTGGGGCAAGTTTCATAAAAAATCATTGGGTATAGCTTGAGATATAAAAATCAAAAGATAGAGAACTCATCTCACATTATTGTGGCTTAACTCTTAGAAATTCATAGATAAATCATAGAAAATCCATGGAATCATCCCAAATTCTCAAATCTAAGCCACACTACTCATTCTCATGGATTTAGCTTACAATTTCACCATTCATCAAGAATTGAACTTAAAACAGAGAAAGAAATGACGGAGATGGGGCACGTACTAGCGATGAGTTTCTGGCGATCCCTCTTCCTTCTCCAGCAAGTCCTCCACCTCCACTAGCGTCCACCAAGCACACCTGACCTCCGACAAGTTCTCCTCCCCTATCAATCACCTCTCCTCAGCCCTCTTGGCCCTATCTTCCTCTTCCCCTTCCTTCTTCTCTACTCCATTTCCTCTTCTTCCTCTTCCTCCATGGTGACGACCACGACAGTGGGGCTTGGCGATGGTAGCAGCAAAAGACTGATGGCAGTCTCCCTCTCTTTCCCTTCTCCTCCGCCTCTCCTTCTCTCCTCTCTTTCTCCCCTTCTTCTCTATTCTTGCTTCTTTCTTTCTTCCATTTTCAACTCATGCATGGCAATCCATACTCCTACAGCAGCCCTCCCCTCTCGTAGCCAATTCTTTATTGAATGTTTTTGCACAAAATTTGCACAAACACCCCTAGAGAAGGAGGAAATACTTTCGACACCCATTATTCATGAAATAACTTACAAATTGGGGTCTCAGTGGCACTGTGGCATCCTAAATTAATCCATCTTTTACCCCACACACCCACGAGTTACCACACACCATAGTCAGCAACCTTCACTAAAAATAACTTAATCATTAATTAATTATTATTAATCATGATTAAGTAGGATGCTTAAGGTTCGGGATATTACATGACCCCTGTGTTCTGGTGCCAAGGTGTGAAGCACCCACTGACTCATGTCCCTTGAGAGCACAGCCAAATCAGTGCCAAACACCACAAGGCAGTTCCACTAGATAATTCTTCCAATGCACCACACATATAAGATTAAACAAACCCTAGTTCTAGAGACAACATCTTGATTCTAATTGTCCATTCTAAACCATTAAGGAGGAGGCTTATTACTTCTAAGTCATATCATCTTTTACGACCTCCATGTTCTAAGTGGAATCTTGCTAATTCTTTTTAGGTCATTCCTAAAACCATTCTATTGATTATTCTAATCAATAATCTATTAAATCAGTTATCCCTCCAAGATTGATATATATATTAATCAATGCTTAAATTCTCAAACACAAGTTTAGGGCCTGATTCGGAAAAACCAAAATCCTTTGGACGACTGAACTAGGAATTTGGTCGTAAACCAGAGGAGCAGATCGGTATATCGAGCCCATTTGGTATACAAGACCAAGGATTTGTTTTAAAACTTATTATCTGATTAGTTAACCTCATTAACATTGCATGCTATCATTTAAAAAGTCCCCTTTCTCAATTAAATTACATGATTAAACACATAAGACAGCCAAGGACGTTGAACGCTGGAAACCCAGCATCCAACGTTAAACATTGGTATCCCGACGTTTATGAACATAACATCCAATTTTGTATTGAAACTATGGGTTCTAACATGCATCCTATCCCTTCTTAACCACGGAACCAAAAACAGAGCTAGGGTACATAAATTAACTTTTACATGCATCCCAAGCCAATTGAAAATCATCTGAACTACCATGGCAAGGAAACACATGAAAATTCAGTGTAGAGGTGTAGAACGCTTGCAACTGGGCGTTCAACATTGAATGCACCAGCCCAGGCATCCAACGCACTGACAGCACTCCTGCACACAAATGCTTTCCCCAGAGCATGCAATTCCCACCCAAATGTCATGCAACCATTAAACATGAGTGGAGGAGCACTAAGCATACACCATACACCCAATAATTAATCTACAAAAACACTGTAAAATTGTTCTTAAAGGGGTGTGCACTTTATTTGAGAATCCAACTCAAACAAGGTGCTCCTCACGATCCAGAGCTTCATTCCAACTTCTAGTCATCCCTCCTCTAAGCCCCACGAACCCAGCCACGCATGTAGTACCAAAAAGCCCAAGGAAATCAGTGCATGCATGAAGGAGGAAGGAAGGAAGAGGAAGAAGAAGCAGAAACCCAAAACCAAAAACTCAACCTTACTGTACTTCCTCCAGGTTACAACAACTTCTCCAGCCTAAGCTCAGCGTCTGGGATGGTCAAAGACCACTAGAGTTCGGCCATGAATGCCACAACCATCAAAGAACCCTTCCAACACCTTAACTCTCTTCCTCCTCTCTTTCTTTCTCCCTCTCTCTCTCCTTCTCTCTCTCTTTCTCTCCTGTAGAGCACCCAAAACCCCTAAAATCTCCCCCTCTACTACCTTGAGACGATGAAGGAGGAGAGAAGAGAAGCTGTTCTAAAGCATGCACCCCCATCACCTTATACATAGGCACCTGACTTTTTGCATACAACTAAGGGCGTTGTATGCCTGCCTGACATGCGTTCAACATTGGACACATGAATCCTGACATTCAACGTCTAAAGATCTAGAAATTTTCATGCCGATGTAGGACACTGCAGATCAGATGTTTAACATTAAATGCACTTATACTCAGCGTTCAACATAACAAAAAAGTCAGATCACATTATTTCTAGTGTAGAACGTCTAGAATTCAGCATTTAACAGTAAACGCCTCAAATCCAACGTTCAACAATCCAAAAATTCCAAATTAAATTTCTAGCCCAAATTGTTGCCTAAAAGCTAGGTCATCATTTTTTTTTTGGATCTTGGCCTTTGCTTTAATTTTTGTTTTTGATTTTCCTTTCTGATCTTTACTTGGCTTGTTACCAACTATCACATTGACTTAAGCATTGCTCTCCACAGGTATGATATGTTTCTGACTCTTGTGTTCTTTCTCTATTGCTATGTCAATCATAAGATCATCAAGGGTCAAATTCCCTACTTGTGCTTTAGATCTTGCTTGAAATCCTCCCAAAGACTTTGGAATTTTCTCAATGGTTGACTTGACAATAAATTTACCAGGAAGCTTCATGTCTACTTCTTGATGGCCATGACACAAACTCATGAGCTTCTTCAGTCATCGACTTGCTCTTAGTCATTTGATACTTCGAAAACTTAGAAACAAAATACTTCTCTAGACCTTGGTCTTCAATATTATATTTCCGATCTAGGGCAAGCTAAAGCGTCTTTGCTATTAAAGAGGAGGAGGTACTATATACATCAAACAACACATTGTATAGTGCTGACAGTATACAACTATGTGTCAGTTGATCCCTCTCCTTCTACCAACATGAGTTCCTCTTCAATCCCTCGACCTCCAACGTTGAGCAGATAGATACACCAAGGATCGTCCAGCAACAAGGCCATCGGAAGTTCCCTCACGTATCTATACCTTACAACTACTCCACTGAGGGCTCTACTCCTACGGTTTCTGCACCAAATATAGAACAGTACATTGCAGAGGAAGGAGAAGGGGAAGAAGAGGCGAACTACTCCCAATCATGGAATCCCTCCTTTAGTCACATGCTTACAGGGACTATGATGGGACCAATGTCAGTGAATTCCCATAAACTACCCGAGGGAACAAGTAACCAGGCGTTCCAATTCCTAGTGCAACATCACTTTACTGGGATGGTTGGAAACACACAAAGCCCACTTTCATATGGGTCTTCCCTCCTAAACCCCTGCCAAGGCCTACTGACCACACCCACATTGTCCACTCTAGGGAACATTCATACCGAACCACCCAGTCCTATCATCAACTTCTCTAACCAAAGTCTACTAACACCATATGTTGTCACGCCCATCTACCCTACCACACAGCAAATCCCTCAGCCACTACTGAGTCATATGCCACCTCACTACCTAGGGGCAACCCAACTGCCCACATCACCCATCGTGCAAGTCTGCTACCCTCCACGTCAATCTTCCTCCATCTCTCTCCCATACCAAACCCCTCAGTTATACCAACCCCAGCAGACTCAAGGGTACCAAATCCATGGGCAACCAGCCATCTTGGGCCTAGACATCAAGCACCTCATCTCTGAAGCACTAGCAGACGCAGGAGTAATGTCAAAGGCACCCATCAGCTTTGACACTTCTAAGTTCCCTCACTTCAACTTACCTCCAGGATTCAAGTTACTGAAGATGAGGAAATATGATGGGACTGATGATCCAAGGAACTACCTTGCCATCTTCACCATGGATGCACTCTCATATAGCTACAACTAGGGCCTCGTGGTCAATCTTTTCTTCAAGATGCTAGAAGGTAACACTTTGAAGTGGTTTGACACCCCCACTACCTATAAACTCTGGGATTTCAAGACTGTAAACGAAAAATTCCTCAATCAATACAGTCACCGGGTACCACACAAGCCAACCATTGGAGACCCCACCATGGAGAAGATGAAGCCAAACAAGGATTTCATCACCTTCGCAAACAGGTGGAGGGATATGGTAGCCATGTCAGAATGCTACATATCGGAAAGCCAAACCATGGAGATCATCGCTAGAAACACCACAAGAGCGCTCAGGGTAGGCCTATTAATGAAGGACTTCCACATATACCCTCAGCTCTAGTAGCGTGCTGCAAAGGTCCTTCGTAATAAGGACGATTTGCCATTCCTAGAATCAGAGGGAAAGGGTAAGAAGAAGACTACTAGGCACACTGTAAAAGGAATCACTAGCAGTATGGCACAAGTTTCAATGAAGCAAGGTCAAAAAGGACAAAAGAACTGCCAAGGGCATCCAGAGCAGCATCTGAACCAGCCCGGTCACTATCAAGAGCCTCTGACACAGTACTAACAGCAGTGCTAGCTACCCCCACAACCTCAGCAATGTCAGCAGATGCCGACTTACCCCGTATACATGCGGCAAGGATAGCCTAATAATCATTACGAGAGGCAGTAACAGAGACAACAGTAGGTCCAACAGCAGGGGCAACAGTAGCAAGGGCAACAATAGAGGAACTATAATAACATTCCTCCAGTACCGAATTATAGAGAACCAAAATGGCAAAACTATCCACCACTCCCTGAAGCACTCCGAGATGTGTTTAAGATGTTAGTCAAAAGCGCGGATCTACAGCTACCAATGCCTAAGCCAAACGCTCCCAACGTCAACATGTCCAAATACTGTCCATTCCACCAAAAGAATGGACATACCCTAGAAGAGTGCTTCATGGTAAAGGAAAAGATATATGATCTAAATGATAGAGGAGAGATTTTATGGCCAACCCTTAAGGAAAGACTGAAGGCAACTCGAGGGGAACAACCCAGAATGTAGATACATTAGAACCCCATGCTTAATCATGTTGTGGCCCATGTGCAAGCTAAACATAGGCAATCTACAGCTCAAAGTGAAGTGGTGGTCCTTAAGCCCGTAGAAGCCAATCCAGATCTAGGGCCACCGGCTGTGGAAGAAGAAGACCAAGATACACCACCGATGCTAGTGCAGAAAGTTTGGACTGACGAAGAATGGGAACTCCAAACAAATGATATTGGGGATGGCCAACAAAATGTAGACGAGCTCGTAGACAACATCACCCTCCTGGATTACTTCAACTTCCTTCCTAACGCTGAACAACAACCATTTGACAATTCGGATGACAGAAATCCTTTCAAGGTGGCTAGAGCAATTATCAAGGGTTTTGAGTAGAGGAATATCAACTTCAGAGATGCAGAACTCCTGCCGCCAGAATAACACTCTCGTCCATTGGTCATCTCCATGGATGTCAATGATTACCCCCTCACAAGAGTGCTTGTTGATACTAGGGCCAACCAAAATGTTTATGCCATGTCTACTATCAACTACTTAGGTATCAAATAAGATGAAATCATGGAACACCGTTTCACTTGCGCAACTTATGACAGAACCCAGAGAGAAGCAGTCAGACAGTGCAAATGGACATAACCATTGGTCGCCTCACTAGCACTACCATGGGCATCATCATGGAGCAAGACCTGGACGAACCATTAATATTAGGGAGGGCTCGCGGAAATTTAGGCCATCGCCTCACCGGTGCATTAATTCCTCAAGCTCAAACATTAGGGGAAAGTAATCACTATCCAGGCTGATCATGATGTGGATCAAGGGATAACTTGGGCCCAAGGTCCACTCGAGCCCGACAACGTAAGATCGTCTAATGGGTGGCTAGTCAAAGGGTGGATTGAAAATGACTACTGGTAGGACGAAACATCTAGTTTCCAGGGGTTCCACTACATGACGGAAAGGGGTTTCGCACATAGATACATCCAGCCATATTATGGAGTCCCTACCCAACCAGGTCTATCGCTATTACGCCATAGACAGAACAGGAGCCAAGGAGAATCTTTGCTAAGAAGGCCAGCGTCACCGATCAGACCGGCTCAAGCTAGCAAAGGACACCAACAAGTGTAACAAACTCCCATCACCAGGACAGGCTGAATCTCTAATCAGCTAGTGCCACCCCCAGTCATCACCAAAAGAGTCTTTCCTCCTCCACGACTAGAATTCGATGTTCCTAGACAAACAGAAGGAGAATTTGACATCCTGGAACAGCTAAAGAAGACACAGGTAAGGATCTCCATCTACGAGCTGATCAAAGCTTCCGAAAAATACCAGAACATCCTAATGGAAGTGTTAAGGAAAGCTCAAGTACTAGATGATATGCTTGTAGAGTCACTCGTAGCAGTCGTAGTTGCTGCCTTAATAGAACCCACTTTGTTTTTCACTAATTCTGAACTAGCTCCTCCTAAAAGGAGGACTTTACCTTTGAGTGTCACTACAAAGATAAACAATTTTAAACTTTTTGGTGTATTAGTAGATATAGGGGCAACCCTGAATGTATGCTCCTTGGAAACATTTAAAATAATCGGGCTTAAAGAAGCCCAACTACGCCCAGCTTCCCTAATAGTGTCGGGCTATGATAACAACAAAAAGATGGCTCAGGGCAAGATAAGTGTCAAGGTCACCATTGGCCTAATGGAAGTTGATACTGAACTAATAATAGTCAATGCACCCATCTCTTATTGACTCATATTAGGGCATCAATGGATTGAAGAAATCAAGGCAGTCACCTCCCTACGCAATCAATGTATCAAATTCCCTCATTAGGGTAAAATAATTAAGATCATGGGGGACGATTCAACACAAATAGAAGCACACCTTGTCATAGTGCCAACTACCACACTAGCACTAGCGCTCGCTTCTTCAAGAAGTGGTTTGCTTGCCAAGGCTGTGAAAAACATGAAACAGGTCTTCACTCCGCGAACGGGACTAGGACAGTAAGAGCAAGGAATGAAGAATGCACTCGAGACACTAGAGGAGCACAACGACACAGGACTAGGGTACCCGTGGCACCTATCAAAGGACCTCACCTAGCCACTAACCTGGTCACTGTTGGGCTACTTCGTCTCAATGGGGCTTCAATTCGAGGATAGCCTCATCTTAAAGAAGATCACTGATTCACCAACACCTCTTTAGCCAATAGCCCGAGCTTCTAGTCTCCTCCCTAGCTCTCTAGAAGATCCTCCGCCCTCATTGGAAGAAACCCTTTCTAGCTCTTTACAATCTTCCCAGCTTTCTTTACGAGAAGTCACTGACATCGCTCTCCCAACTTCCAACACTCTTTCTAGCCCTTCAGAAGCTCCTCTGCCTCCTCCAGTAGGAACCTCCTATAGACACCCTGATTTTATAGTCATTTGGCAGCAGGCTCTTCTGAAAAGATACTTTGGTTGCGACCACCAAAACCATAACTCTCAAACCTAAACCCTAACTCCACCAAAATCCTAACTCCACTTAAACCTTAGCTCCACTTAAAACTTAGCTCCACACAAGCCCACTCTGACTTAATTTAAGCAAAAACTCATAATCAAAAATCAAAACCAAACAAAACTCACTTAAATCATCAAAAAACCTAAATTAATTAAGTAAAAACTTTTAATTCAAACCAAAACCACATAAAATCCACTTAAATATTGAAAATCCAAATTAATCAAATAAATTCCACTTAAACATTAAAAATCCAAGTTAATTAAGTGAAAACCCTAATTAAAATCAAAATCAAGTAAAATACATGTAAATCATTTAAAACTCAAATTAATTCAACAAAAAACCTAATTAAAACCCTAACCAAGTAAAACTCAATAAAATCCATTGAATATTAAATCTAATTAAATAAAAACGTAATCCAAACAAAAATCAAGCAAAAAACCAATTAAATCAAAATCAAAATTAAATCCCAAATAAAGACCAATTAAATCAAAATTTAAACTAAATCCATAATTAAATCAAGTAAAAAACTAATTAAATCTAAATATAAAATTAATCAAATCCAAAACTTAAATTAACCCAATCATTTAAACCCATTTAAACTCAAATCTAACCCATTTAAAACCTAAAGTAATAAAATTCAAAAATCCTAATTAAAATCACTTAACTAAACTTAATAAAGCCCAAAACCCTAAGTAAAATCACAAAAATCTTAAAATAATAAAATCCAAAAAAACCCTAATTTAAAATCACATAATTAAACTCAAAACGCTAATTAAAATCCAAAAAACCCTAATTTAAAATCACTTAATTAAACTCAAAATCCTAATTAAAATCCAAAAAAACCCTAATTTAAAATTAGTTAATTAAACCTTAAAAATCACAAAATCAAAAACTTAGTTAAAATCACAAAATCTAATTTAATCAAAAACCCTAATCATAAAAAACCCAAACTTAATTCTCAAAACTTAAAAACAAAAACAAAAAAAAAACCTAAATCCCTAAAGCCCACTCATAGGCCCAAAATCAAGTCCAATACCCTTTTGCATTCATCAATCACAAACTTAGGGCATCTAGAAAAATAATTCCAACACCTCCTTCATTTTCGGTGACTTCCATGTTTTCCGGTGACGATTTCAGCGAGATCCCGAGATCCTTAAAGCGTATCTCCTCAACCCCCATGATCTCCAGCCAGCCCTTTTCCAGCTCAACCCAATCCAATGGTGCCCAGCCTATGGGAAGAAGATCAACGACGTGGGAGGGCTTTGTCGGTGTATAAAACACCTTGCCGTTGACTGACCAAGGCACCGGCTTCAGCATATAGAGCACCCCTCAAAACCCTAGAGAGAACCCAGCCATTTTCCTCACATCCTTCAGCACCTCCTCCAACACTTTAGCAACCCCAGTCATTGTCGCCAAAGCGACCAACCGGAGCATCGCCGTCGGCACGCAAGGAGACAACCAGTTCATCCCCAGGTAATTCTTCCTTTTCATTTTTGAATCGTGTTCCTTTAGTTCAGTAGGACCCTACCGTGTCTTCTGGTGGGATTTCGCAGGGATTAGTCCCCCCTGTGCATTGTCGCCGTCCCCTCCGGTGGTGGGTCTACTAGCTCCGATGAGGCCCGCGACCTCCCAAGTGAATGAGGCCCTGGCACCTCTCCCCCATCATCCTCTTCCTCTTCCCTGAGTCTCCCTCACTCGGGAGAGTTTTCCCTGGCCTCCCGTGGCCAGGGGAATGTCACCGTCGCCCCTTGCAACCTCCGGCTGCCGCCATTGAACCCATTGAGTGGGTGGAGTGTTCCGCTAGCACCCTGTCCAGGCCGCCACCACCGAAAGATCCCCTATGGCCCTCCGAAGGTCCTCCGGTCTTCGCTTGACCGCCTTCGCTACTGCAACACCTTCCCCAACGTTGACTAGTCGTCTTGTCAGAGCCCGGGACGGGGAGAGCGCTCTAGGCCTTTCCGACCTCTCCTGTGACTCCCCACAGCCTTGACGTGCTGCCCTGGAGCGCCCTCAGTCCTCGCTGTGCTGTTTCAGCCGCAACATCGCCACCAGCTCCCTCGCCGTCGTCTTCGTCAATGCTGGTTGACCCATTGTGGAGCCAGAGGTGGAGGAGACATCCCAGGCCACCCCAACCCTGTCCAACACGCCGGAGAGCTTCGCCGTCATCCTCCTCAACTTCTTAGACCATCGCCGGAGCCCTCTTGCTGCTGTGCCGCCGCTAGAGATCCGCCGGAGTCCTTGTCGGAGACTAGGCGTCGATGAACTTCGAAGAGGAGTTTTTTTAGATTAGGTATTGTAGTTTTAGGTTTTTTACTTTTAGGCCCTTAAATTGTTACTTATAGGTCCTGTGTTTTTGTGTTTAAACCCCTATAGTTTTAAATAACTTTTATTTCTTTTATTATTTCTGTAAAAATTGCATGTGGTCCCCTGCATGTTTTATTTTTTTTTGATTATTGCACTAATTGTGTTTTCTCACATTTAAACCCCTGCAATCATATTTTTCCTTGCAATTAAGTCCTAAAAATTTGCATCACACCCTTAGAGCTTTTTAAAATGAGTTTTCTCTATGAGATTTGCATTCAAACCCTTAAAAAATTTTGTAATCACACTAAATATCTTAAAAACCTAATTTTCATCACATTTAAGCCCTACAATTTTGCATGTAAACCCTTGAATTCATAGCATACAAATATTGAGTGTAGGAAATTTGCATCCATCCCCTTAGTTTAATTTTAAATTCATTAATTTAGGTTTTAATGGTTTTCACACACATTTTTTACATTTTGTCACTTTTATTTGTAATTTTGCACTTAAATATAGTTTTCATTTTAAAATCTTATTTGCAATGTAAAATGATCTTTTATTTCATATTTTGGTCTCATTTGCACATCTCATGTAAATTTTGCACATTAGACCCTGAACTTTCATAAAATTACTAAAACACAATTTTCAAAGCTCTCACACCTTAATGCCACATTTTTCTGTTAATCCATGACCTGAACTTTAGCATGATAGTTTTTGGACAGTTTTCAACCATGATTGCCATCTTCTTGTGGGTTTTGCATTTTAGTCCCTAGATTTCTTGAAATTGCAAATATGTGATTTTTCAACATCCACTTCTCACCAAAATGTATTTTCACCTTGATTCATGTGATAGTCTTATGTTATCTAATTTTTATGAAGTTTTCCATGTGGATTTGCTATTCCTTTATGAATTTTGCACTTTAGTCCCTAATCACGCCCTTTAACATGTTTACATCATTTTCCTGTATTTAAAACCTTGTTTCCATCAAGTTTTCTTGTAAATAACAATTTCCCAACATTTTGCATACATTTTTGCATATATTAGACCATGCATCATGCACATGCAAATATTGATCACACTTGGCCTCATGAAATTACCAAATTGCCCCCATACTGTCAATTCATGCACATGCATGTTATTTGTGCACTAAGTCATGCATAATCTCTGTCTAAATGATTCCTCAGCATCCTTTACACATTTAGGTACACTTTCATGCATTTTGCATAGTTTTCATTATATTTGCATATCATTCCATCCTTTTTGAGTAAGCCTGCATTCTATGTGTTTTTCCGTGGATTTTTCTCTAACCTGTCTTCGAATTCTTTCACTTGACATTTAATTTGATTCCCTTTATTCTGCATTTTGGATTTTTTTGATTTGATTTGGATTTCATTGCCCGAGGGTATACATTAACTGACCTAAAGGCCCATATTGGCCCAATTGCGGATTATTTTCCCCTTTTCGATTTTCACGACATTTTGCCTGATTTTGATGATTCGGGTTGACCCCACTTTTGAGCCTTTTGATATCAGTATGGTTTTCTCGAGCCATTCTCTCTAAAAACATCGTCATTTCATGTGATTTTCTTTGTCGTTTCATATTTCATTATTCCGTCATTTTGTGTGATTTTCTTCGCAATTTTCGCATGCATCTTGCACATCCATCTAGTCTTGACTTGGGATTCATATTAGTATGATTAGAGCACAATCTAGGCTTAATAAGCATTCATTCAACCTCTAGCAAGCGAATCGGACTAGAAAGATCGCGTTTCTCGGGCGCACTGGGGTGCCTAATACCTTTCCCGTGTGTAATAGGAATCCTTACCCATTCTCTGGTTTGTAGACATTTGACCTTTTCATTTGCATCTCATGCATTCATCCTTTTTTGTGGTTTTCCTCGTTTTCCCTTAAAAGACTAGGTGGCGACTTCGATTTTTTGTTTTATCTTACCTTGCGCCTTCGCCATCCTGGCATGGCTATGGCCTCCTTCCTCTGGTGTGACTCCACACCAGATTCCCTGGCGGGCATGGTCACACCTTTAAAGCACCTCCCAGCTCTCCAAAGATCCCCCCATCGCTGGACATCGTAGCCAGCGACTCCAAAGCACCCTCTGTATCGACGATTGATGACGCTCTCGACATCAGCTACCTTAGCACTCTCTTCAGCAATCTCAGGCCTTGCCCCTCAGAACAAGAAGGGGCTAGGGCCATCTGCTAAGCCATTGGTGAAGCACCTCCAACGAGGAGGCAAACCTAGGGGCAATCCCCTTGACCTTGTAAATAATTTCTTTCCCGCATTTAATTCCTGCATTTTATTTTCGTACAATTTACTTGTTGGTAATTTGGTTCCTAGTTTAGACAATAAAGGGGAAGGAAGTCGAGGATGTGGCTCAAGCAGCCTAACTGCCGCCATGTCCTCGCAAAGGGTATTTAACGAGCCTAGTAAGTGTGCAGGCCAAATGAGAAGGGAGCTAATTATCCAAACAGTCAGAGTCTGTCACTATAACATGGCATTCCCACAAGAACTAGCCAAGTCCTATGCCATCTTCTTAGTTGAAGAAATGTCAAGTACCACTAGCAAAAACACTAGGAACTATGAGATCTACGAACTGATAGACACAGATGAAGACCCTGATGAAGAAGAAACAATGGGCCAAAACGTCTTCGAAGAAATGATAAGGAGATATGATGAGCAGACTAAGGCCACTGTTGAAGAAACATAAGAAGTCAATCTGGAGACCGAAGTAGACCCAAGACCAACTCGGATAAAGCTCTACGCTCAACTTAGATGAACGAACTAGAATGATAAAACTCCTCCAGAAATATGTAAGAGTTCTGACCTTCACTTATAAGGAAATGCCTGGGCTAGAGTCACTGCTGGTAGAACACAGACTCCTCCTGAAGTCAGGCGCAAAGACAGTAAAGCAAAAGCTCCAAAGACTTCGACTAGAATTGGCATTGAAGGTTTAAGAGGAGATAGTCAAGCTACACAAAGCCAAGTTTATCAAAGTAGTAGTTTAACCAGAGTGGATCACCAATATAGTCTCAGTCATGAAGAAAGATGGTAGAGTTAGAGTCTGCATTGACTATCGAGACCTCAACAATGCCTGCCCAAAGGATGACTTCCCCCTGCCGCACATTGACATCCTCATAGACAACACTGTAGGCCATGAAATGCTTTCATTCATGGATAGCTTCTCCGGCTACAAACAAATCAAGCTCGCAAAGGAAGATCAAGAGAAGAACTCGTTCACGACTTCATGGGGGACTTACTGTTACGTCATCATGCCCTTCGAACTAAAGAATGCTAGAGCTACCTACCAAGGGGCCATGATGGCGATATTTCACGACATGATGCATGACTACATGGAGTGCTATGTGGATGGCTTGTTGGTGAAGTCAAAAACAAGAGAAGGACACTTCAAAGCCCTAGAATGAGTACTCCAAAGGGCGGACCAATACAACCTCAAAATGAATCCCAACAAGTGTGCCTTTGGAGTTATCGCCGAAAAGCTATTCAGATTCCTAGTAAGCAAGAGAGGAATAGAGGTAGACCTTGTAAAGGCCAAAGCTATAATAGAGAAGCCACCTCTGAAGAATGTCAAGGAGCTCAGAGGACTCATAGGAAGGCTGTAGTTCATCTGAAGATTCATTTCCCAATATGTAGAGAAATGTAGACCCTTCTATGAGTTATTGAAAGGTGGTGCAAAATTTAAATGGGATAAGGCCTATCAAGAAGCATTCAATGACCTGAAGCTTTACCTCCTCAATCCTCCATTACTCGCAGCACCAATGCTTGAAAGACTGCTTCTACTCTATCTGGCGGTCACTGAAAAGTTTAGGCAAATCATAAAAAATCCACTCGCTCTGTACAGTGTGGCCTCCTAGCATAAGTCTGAAAAGGCAGTGATGGACGAGCACACCTAAACCAGACAATCTAGAAAGTGTACAAAAGAGAGGAAAGCACATAAAAGTTGAGTACGTCGTCATAGCATAAGTCTGAGAAGGTAGTGATGGGTGGGTACTCAAAACGGGGTGAGACAACCGACGAATAAGTAGATGTGCCATCATAACATAAGTTCGAGAAGACAGTGATGGGCAGACATCTATCGAAAAATAACTAGAGAGGGGAACCCCAAAAGAAAAGAAAGAAAAAAGAAAAAAGAGTGGAAAAGGTTGAAAGAAAAATCAGGAAAAGGAAGCCTCGAGGATAATGAATGCGCACTAGAGCCAACCATTAGCGAGCGGGATTAGAACTAAAGCCAACCATTAGCGAGCGGGATTAGAACTAAAGCCAACCATTAGTCGAGAGCCTATTGAACTTTGAACTTCCCCCATCCTCTTTCACACCCACAAGCAAAGGGCAAGAAACCCAAGGCATTCAAGGACCAAATAGGCTAAGGAGTGGCAAGCTGGTAAGGCTTGGGGCATGGAACAAAAGTCCCTGAGAGGTGTAGACATGGCACAAGGGACACGTCCACGACCTTAAAACTTAGAATGGCTAAGGCAAACCCTAGGCTAAGGCTTAAAGTAGATACCTGTCCTTCCCCTATAGAAAACCAGAAAAAAACAAAAAAAGAAAAGAAAATCAGGAAAAAAAAAAAAAGAAAATCAGGAAAAAACAAAAAAAAAAATTGAAAATCAGAAAAAACCCCAAAAAATAGGAAATCAGGAAAAAACAAAAAAAAACCCAAAAAATAGAAAATCAGAAAAAACCAAAAAAATTAAAATAAAAAAAACCAAAAAAAAATCTAAAAAGAATTAGAACCAAAATAGTGGGCATCCACCCTACATACAAGTGAAAACTTAGTAAGTAGGGAAACTGGAATTAGTCTTGCCCATGATACAACAATTGACTCACTCGGTTTAAGAGTTAACGTCCTATTCAAGCGTGTTTCACAGCTTGGGTGCGTTCTCTCAACAAGGAATCCTCTCTTAACAGCGGTCATTAGAGCATCCATAAATGACTCATAATTGGCGTCCACTGGGCTTCGATTTTCCATCCCTTTAGCTAAGGCCAAAGACTAATTCCCTCCACCGCATCTTTAACACTAAACAATGATTAAGTTTGCACAAACAACATAATTTCATAACAACTTAGTCAAATTTTCAAAAGTCGGAAAGGTATCCTTTTTGATTACTAATGAAAATCAAGTACATGTGCAAAAAAGTACAAAATATATCCATGAGAGCATACCCTTGAACCAAAAAAAAAAAAAAGAAGAAGAAGAAAACAAAAAGCAAAAGATCTCAAGTGTTGCTAACCAACTCGCCACTGTCCTCATGCCCATCAACTAGGGGCGTCGGAGCAGACTGTGCTACCGACGACATTGCTGTTCGACTCTAGCTTCGATCCTGAGATCCCCCGAACACAGCATAGAGTAGCCCAAAGTGAGGAGAAGACTGTGCTCTAGCAATCTGCTCAGCCAACAAGACTCTAGAATGCGCCAACATTGAGGGAGCTGCAGTAGATGGTGCTTGAGGAAAGAAGTTGGCATCAGGAAGGACCGCATCAACTGCCCTCAGCCTATGCCACCAGCACCTATTGCTTGAGATAGTCACTCAACTTTAAGAAAGATCAACAGGTGTTAGAGCAGCTAACAAGCAATAAAGAAGGAAATTTGCTAGCAGCCACATACCCTCCTCGAGGAGTCAGCCTGAAAACGATCCCTCGTCGCCTCTTCTTCTAACTCACGAACATGGTCGGCATGCTCTTGCTCCAATCAACAAAGGTGCTCTTGAAGGTCTTTGAGACGCCCAAACACCTCATCCAGTTGGCTCTGAGTAGGGCCCGTAGAAGGAGGAGTGTTTATCAAATCCATCATCGCCTGGATCTGCTAAACAAATAAAGATATTAGCGTTCCAAATTCATGGTAACCAAAAAAATTGAAAGAAAGGGATACCTCTGCGTCGTGAGTCTAAACCTCGTCCTTTAATGAGCCTCTAAGGCGGGAGGCAGCTGGGTCTGAAGCTGGAGCAAGCTCTGCACTGGTCGAAGCCCCATTGGCCCAGTTAAGAATGGGAATTGTTGAAAAAAAAAACGGTTCGGAATTAAAGAAAGTAATTAGCTATGGAGGTAAGCTCACCTGCACTTGGAACTCATGCAGTTGAGACAGTAGTGAGTCTCGCTCCCAAGTCAACTCCTCGATCTTCATCGAAGCCTACCGCTACTACTTCGCCACTACCTCGATCATACCCTCTGTGGCCGCCATCTGCAAAGCAAGAGAGTGTGGACCAGTTAATAAAAGGAAGGGCATACAGAAATGATAAATAAACAACGTACCAACTCGTGGATGCGCCCATAAGCGACCGCCACCTCCTACCGTAGAGACTCAACACTACCAGACAAGTTGAAGCCAATGCCATTGGTATGTTCAAGCCACCGTAAAAGTGAGATCGGTGGAAGGAGATCAGGCGAGCAAATGTCACATTGAACCATGACTTCCACACAGCCTCAGAATCTGTCGAGCCATCAGAGGAAGGAACGGAGGCACCAGAATGCCAACTCGCTAGCTCCAAGGCAAACCAATCAACATTGTCGCCTAAGCTCGTTGATCGAGTAGGAGGGCACAACTTCGAGACCATTTGACGTAAGTCGAATTGCCTTAGAGCCCGTCCAACTTGACTAAAGCAGCAGGAGGAGATAAGGAAAATCCACACCTCCCGGAAGAACAAGTGGGAGCCCTACACAACAGTCTCCTTTGCGGTTTGCTCGTCTACAGCATATGGCCTCCATATCACCAGCAAGATGGTTTGGTCAGAATCTTGGGACACTCAACATAAAACAATAGGATAGAAAGACCAAACACTTACCCACTCCTCAGGAAGGATCTCAAGGAGAAAACGTCCCAAATGGCACATGGGCCTCACTCTGTTAGGAGCCAATTGCACGTCGCTCCAACAATGTGCCTGTGGAAACTCGATCAGCCCATTAGTAGGCTCGCCAGGTTGTAAATGGTGAAAGTGCTCATAGATCCAAGCCTGCAAACACCAAAAAGTCAAGAGTCGAAACATACACAAGAAGCAAGTATAGAAGTAAAGTAACTAAACTTAAAACGTTACTAACTTGGAACAAAGGGAGACAACCAAAAAGAGAGTGGGTCTAACCAAGAGAGAAAGACCCCAAACGGAGCTACAGATACGCCAGTACGGTCGATCCCCAAGAGTACGTGTCGATTCAATCAATGTCCACGAGCAAAGGAGCAAATGTCATGCGCAGCAACTGGGAAGACATGTTGAAGAACAACGATGGAAAAGAATTGACAAGAAGACCCACAACTACTGGTCCACCACCACAAGGTGATTGACGTCTACAAGCAGCAGGTCCTCAAGGTGGCGTGTCAACCATCCAATGTTGACACAGGTGTAGTATTGTCTAGAGCGAGGCGAACACAGACCGTAGCAAGCCCCCAAAATATCGCCGTAGTCCATCTACAGCTCAGCAACCACAAGCTCGTCATTAATCCATAGGCCCACGAGTTTAACTATGTCCTCCAAAGTGCTCATCATCTCTCCAACCCATTGAATGAAGGTACCAGAAGCCATGTGGAACCTCTCAGCAAAAGGAGCCAACAATCCCAAGTGGATCTCAAAAGGGTGAATCTGCAAGAAATGTTTGAAGCCCATATAGTGCAACTGCTCCTTTTGGAACTCAGGAAGATGATTGTACATGTCATGGAGGAGATCCCAGCTTGAATGGGTACGACCAAAAGCAGGCATCTGAGATAGACCAACAAAAACTTAAATTAATAAACCACAAATAACAAAAATAAAGCACTATTAACTTAAAACCAACTTGGCCCATCTCTGCAAGGTCAGATGCAGTCCAAGCCCTCTTGGGAGGAGGATAGACGGAAACCTCGCCTAACTTAGGGAAGTCCTCGTCAACTCGGCCCTCGTCCACCTCTATCCTAGCAGATGCCTATGTACGTGGACGCCTCACAATCAACTTACGAGGACGAGAGGAGCTCCTCCCTGCATGAGAAGGACTTGCCTCGTCTCTCTCAACCTTCGGGACCACATCTCGAGGTGCATCTAGCGGACTCCACTCATCACCGAATCCACTTGAAGCTCTGCAAAGACACAATGAAAAATTTAGGCCAATTGAATAAATCATAATCATTAACTTCACTTTAATAATCACATCATTAAATAAAAAATAAACACATTATTCTAAGTTATAATAAGAATGTCCACCAATCCATTAATCTCCCAAGTTTAATCTTTAATCACTAAGTTAAGCAATTTTAATTCATAAAAATTTACAATAAATAAAATCCATCAACTTTAGCTTTAATCCCCAACAAATTTAATCAATTTCATTTTAATCTCAATCAATAAAAATCCACAATTAAATGATCAAAATTCACAGATTTGATACATTTACAACTTTAACTTAAGCCTGAAGTTTTATTTTAACCAATAAAAACTTGGTCCAACAAAACCACTACAACACCACTACTAGAAGGACGTGAATTCCACTCTACAAGAACAAAAATGATAATCACAATCTATGTTACACACCACCAACATGATCAAACAAGGAAATCTCAAGAAAAATTTGCAATAATTCACAAAAAACAATACATCCACAGTAAAACTGAAAAAGCCCCTGCAATTATGTCGTCAGAAAACTGTCTCGTCGTCGTCGGATGGTGCCCGTTGCCTCGCCATCGACATCGACATCGCCAGAATGTGTCACCGTCACGACGGGTCCCCCCACAGAAACACTCATGCACGATAGAAAATGGGAAACGAGAGTGGAAAGGAGGCTGTACCTCCGTCGCCAGTGAGCACCCCTGTCACCAACATTGCCCACTGCCTCACCATCGTTCGCCATCAGCCCGTCGAAATACGCCTCAATGGACATTGTTGCCCCTTATCGGAGACTACCGCACCTCTCTGCGGATTGTCGTGAACCACCAAAGATCGCCGAATGCATGGTAGGGAGGCGTTGGAAGAAGAAGGGAAGGAAAAGAAGAAGGGTGGAGGGGTGACACCGGAGCTTTTAAATAAAAGCATTCGGGAAATATCGCCAGTTAACCAGGCACCGTGATGGTCATGTCGCCGCATTTGTTGGCAACCTGTCATAAAAGTCGTCACTGATAGCGGTGACGAGACAACGCCTTCTTGGAGAAGCCACCATCTCCCGTGTCGTTTCAAATTCAGTGGGTCACATCCGCATTAGTTGCCGGTATGGGAGGCAACACAAACTCCAAGACCTTTCCACTAATAAAATTAATTTAATTTATGAAATAAAAGAAACAAAATTAAATAAACCCCAAACTTTATCAACCCATTTAAAATGATAATGACGACAAACTTCATAAACATAAAATTCACAATTGAATTAAAAAAATGGAAATACATCAATATAACTAATAAAGTCTGTCTCGAATTCCGAGCATCTGGTCGGATTGCTCCTTGTCCTTGACGTATTACCGCGGAGAAGGACGAAGGTGGAAATACCACTCTGTGTACTTGGACTCCTATAACTCCCGAGTGGCTGCTAAAAGTCGAGCACCTTTTATGGTGATCCATCGGCTGATGTAAGCCCAGCAATCTATGAACATAAAATTCACAATTGAATTAAAAAAATGGAAATACATCAATATAACTAATAAAGTCTGTCTCGTATTCTGAGCATCTAGTCGGATTGCTCCTTGTCCTTGACGTATTACCGCGGAGAAGGACGAAGGTGGAAATACCACTCTGTGTACTTGGACTCTTATAACTCCCGAGTGGCTGCTGAAAGTCGAATACCTTTTATGGTGATCCATTGGCTGATGTAAGCCCAGCAATCTATGTACTCCAACACCATCTGCTCGTTGCGGCCGCCATCTTCTTTGCAGGCGCGAATCGGTGGAGTCAACACTGAATCCGCTGGAATGGAGAGCCCTTGATTTAGCAATCGTAGACAACGGTGGATCAGGTATAGCACAAAAGAGCGAGCCCCCACTAATACAAGCTCCAAGTGTGGATAAACTGTGGCCATCACTCGCGCCTTGAAAGCCTTAGGTATGCTTTGTGTCTTTTACTTGCATTTTATTAAACCAAGGGAGAAATTTACAATCTATCACTAATTCTGCCTTATTGCTTGTTTTCTGTGTTTATGTTTTTTACAATAATCTGGGAGGGGAGGCGAACACATCTCTACTATCTTAGTTATAGAAAATATGGAAAAGGGAAGAAACACCAAGCAAGGCAAACAAAAGCAATCACCAAACAAAAGGCATGCGCATGTTATGTGCCAAGTGTCGTGTCATCATGATGGTGAAACAAAGAAGACATTCATCACATCAAAAAGCATGCAACATGATATGTGCAAATGTGGTGACATAGCAAATGTGTAAAGAAAGACATTCATCAAGCAAAAGGCATGCATTAAGTAGAAATAAAGCAATAACAAGGCAAAAATAAAGTTGTAAAGGCGAGCATGGCAAAGCAAAGAACAAGCAAGCAGGAGAAAAAAGCCAAAGAGAGCAACGAAAATCAAAACGAAAGTCGGAATCTAGTTATCCTCAGTGGGGTCGCCAATTCCTGTAACCATGTCAACGATTACTTGTGTAAGGCACGAAAGGCAAATGCACGAAATCAAGCAAAGTCACGATGAAAACCATGGCAGAAAAGTAGCAAGAAAAGATTGGAGTCGCTACCTAATTTATTTACAATGGGAGACAAGGAAAACGGCAAAAAAGTAATAAAAACAATGAAACTAATGCAAATATGCATGATTTGTTCCAAAAGAAAGGTTATTGTGCACAAGAAAGTTGGATAAGGATCCCTGTTACACACAAGGAAGGTATTAGCCACCCCTGTGCGCCCGACATATCAGTCTTTCATGGTTTTACGCTTTCTTATATGGCTATGTCAGTTTAATGCCTGTTTCTATATGCCTTAGGGTAATATTCAATGCCATGCCTTGTAAATGAATGTGTGCTCTATGCCTAATGTCATGCAAATAAAGTAGGTTGTGGGACATGATCCACTGCTCAGCCACGATATCCGAGCTCTAAATCAGATGTTGGATCAAGGAGATCACACCAAAAGAGCTTGATAAAGCACCCGATTTGCAAGGGAACAAATAGTAAGCATCGTTGTTTTACCTAGTGTAAATCTAGTGCTTACGTGGTTGTATGATGCTAAAAACTATGCAATAGTTAGCTTAATTCAACCAAGAAGAGATATTAAGAACATAGGAATCGAAAACGCCTGTGCAAACACACAAAACAAAGCAATAAGAACACTGCCCACACCCTGAAATAGGGTAGGTGTACCAGAATGGTGCGTCAGGTTAGTTCCCCTATTTGGTGCGCCAACATGATGATCCAACCTAGTGCACCTACATGATGCGCCCCAAGTATTCTATTTCAAACAACGAGCTGAAATGCTATTTAGGGCTAAATGCATGCACTCAATCTGGCAAGTGGCTATTGTGTGAGGTTGCCTAGATGTCGAGGATCCTATGGATGCAAAGAAATGGGACTGAGCTTGCCTCTTTCCTTCTCCCTATTCACATGGCCGGAGTTTGGGTTCATAGGTGCTCATGGCCATGGATTCCGGCCAAGAGCCTCTGTGGGTCCTCTTCAACACTTGTAAGGGGTCATGGAGAAGGAGGTGGTGTGGTGCAGGGTGTGTCAGTTCTTGGAGAATGAGTGCAGTGAATTTCTCTTCTCCTCCTCCACATTGGGTTGCAACCGATGACCTATTATGTTCATCCAGCCATGAACGAGGTTGTGGACATGGAGGACACGTCGTGTGCACCGTGGAGGGTAGAGAGGAGGGCATGAAGGGATGATGCATGGTGATAGGTTGAAGGTCGTGCTTATTGGTGTACATCTCACATGGCATACCCATCACTGAAAATATCCTTATTTCCTATTATGTGTGCAAATCAAACCAATATGCTAATGAAAACTACATCAAAACAAGAGTAATAACAGCAAACCACAGGACAACTGAGAAGTTATGAAGGAGGTGGAAGAATACCTGTGTGGAGATTTTCTTTGTGCTTCCTGGTGGTGAACTTGCCTTGTTTCCTCCTTCGGACACTCTAGATGTGGCTGGGCAATGGCTCAGTCGTGGCTTGAACATTGGAGAAATGCAAGAGAGAAGAAGAACAAAGTGTCTAGAGAGATGGGTGCCAAGAGAGTCTCTAGGAAATATAGAGCAACGTCTTATAAAGGGTGGAATATGGAGAGCTTTGAAGCCTAAAGGTCTTGAGAAACCCAAGGGCTCACGTAGGATAGGATAGGGAATAAAACCTAGGGCTAGGGCATAGTGGTCCATTCACATATGGGGGTTACAAGAAGTGGAGAAGATGGACAACCAACAGGCAGTGCCCTGAAATAGGATAGTGCGTCATGTTGGTGCACCATAGTGGTGTGCCATGTTGGAGTGCCAACATGGTGCTCCACACTGGTGTGCCTAGTATAGGTCTAGATTTTGTGTTTGATTAATTGGACCATCAATTGGCCTATTGGGCCTGTATTTGGCTCCTAGGCTATGGTTTTGGGTTGGTCTGAGATACTAGGTAGGTTTTGGTGTTGGGAAATGAGGTTAAGCTTGCCACATCCAAAGCAAGTCCTTTTGAAAGAGTTCGCGTGCAAGTAACCTCAAAAATCGGAGTGTGTCTGTGTAGACACCCCATATTCTTGCAGTCAAACCCTAACTAATTCCCACTTAACCTAATAATCTTAACCAATTCCTCACTCAACCTAACAACCCAAACTAATTCCCACTCAACCTAACAATCTTAACTAATCTCCATTAAACCCTAACTACCTTAACCAATTCCTCACTCAACCTAACAATCCTAACTAATTCCCACTTAACCAAACAACCTTAACCAATTCCTCACTCAACCTAACAACCCTAACTAATTCTCACTCAACCTCACAACCTTAACTAATCTCCACTAAACCTTAACAACCTTAATTAATCTCCACTAAACCCTAACAACCTTAACTAATCTCCACTAAACCCTAACAACCTCAACTAATCTCCATTAAACCCTAACAACTATAACTAATCTCCAACAACCTTAACTAATCTCCATTAAACCCTAACAACCTCAACTAATCTCCACTAAACTCTAACAACCTTAACTAATCTCCACTCATCCATAACCACTTTAACAAACTTTTATAACAACCTAAACCAATTCCCTAACAACCTAATCATATAAGCCTATAAATACCCTCCATTTGCAAAGGCAAAAAAAAAGAAAAAGGAGAAGAGAAGAAGGAAAAGCTTGAAAAAGAGAAGCAAAACCAGAGCAAACCAGCTAGAGATCACTGAGAATTATGAAAGAAAGAAGCTCTGAGATGAGGGATTACTCTGGTCATCTTCTCTGGCCTTCTTCGACGAGCTCCGGCGACTAAAAACACTTCTAGCCACTGCAAGCACAGGTAAGGCCCCTAACTGAGTTCATTCTTGTTGCATTGCATCCCCTAGGTCCTCCTCAGCCTCCCCATAGTCATTCCAGTGGAGGAATGAGGCTCCCCGGCTAAAGCTTCAAGCTCTATTAGCCACTGGACAGACCTATTTTCCGTCAAGCTAAGTGGGGAGGTGAATCCATTGCGCGATTCATGTCCTAGAGAGTGCTGATAGGTTAGGTTTCTTCTCCTTCATGCTTTTCCCCCCTTGGATGCCTTGACGTCGCTTTGTTAGCCATTGGAAGGTAGTCGTTGAGTGGCGACCCACTGAGTGCACGAATCGAACCAGATGACCTTTGAGCTCACGAACAAGATCCATGCCTTTCTCTGAGCATCACCGAGCAACCATGAGCGACGCCCTACGCTCCAAGTGCCTCCAGCTTGCCGTACGCAGCTATTCTCGTCGTTGGAGAAGACGACCTACAGTAGAAGTCGGTCGGACGTTCCGCACGGCGCAACTCTCTCCTAATCAGTGGAAAACCTTCCTCTCCATCCTGTCGACCTTCCGGAAGCATTGGGCTGCCGATCCACCTCCTCTAGCAGTTCCATCCTCTCTAAGCTCATCATCAGAATTACGACACCGCGAGAGAGGTGGGGGGAGAGTTTCGACTATTTGGTGCTCCTCCTCTTTCCTCCCTCTTGCTTATTTGATAATTGGGTGCCTGATCAGGCGTCAGGGAAGTCCTAAATGGCTTCTCAGGCAGTCGCTGGCGAGGTTCAGTCGCCGACGATTGTTGTGTTTTTTAAAAGTTTCTTATAAAAAACTCTCTTTTCTTTTCTTTCTTTGCATTTAGGTCCCTACATGTTGTATCTTAGTCCTTGTATTTGTTTACATATTGTTTTAATACAGTTTTATTTTTGGAAAACTTTCAGTTTAACCCCTGCACTCTTTTTATAAACTTTCAGGTCCTTAGCCTTTGACAGAAACCCTCAGATTTTGTTTTCTTTCACCTTAAGTCCACAAATTTTCACATTTAACCCTGAATTTCTCGTAATTGCACTGAACACATATTTTTATGTCACATTTACAGATCAAACCCTAGGAATTTCTATTTTCATCTAAAAACACATAGTTTTGCACATTTAGCCCACAATTTCTTTTAAATTGCACTAAAAACATTTTTTTGGTACATTTATAGATTAAACCTTGGGAATCTCAAATTTTACCAAAAATGCACAATTTTGCACATTTAACCCCCAGCTTCTTTAAAATTGCATAGAAATATGTTTCTTGGCACATTTGTAGATTAAACCTTGAATATCCCAGTCTTTACCCAGAAACATGTAATTTTTGCGCAAAGGCCCCTAGAAACTTGCTTATTCCATCCATGCATTTATTTGTACATCTTGATACTTTTTTTTCATATATATATTCTCATGCATATCTCCATGTATCATGCACACACATTTCAAGCTCATTTCAAACTTAGTCTTCACATTGTTTTCCTGATTTCCTCCGAGTTTCATGGTTTTGATTTGATTTGGATTTTCATTGCCCGAGGGCATACATTAACAGGCTTGACAATGCCGACACGGACTCGAATGAGGATTATTTTCTCTTATTTGATTTTCCCGGATTTTCTTAGTTTCCGTTATTTTGCGTGACGCTTTCAAAACATTTTTGATTTTTACATGATTTTCCTCATCACCCAAAGGCATACAGTAAAGTAGTAATTTCAATGCCTACATTGTCCCTTGGATTATTTTCCTTATCATTTTTATTTTATTCATTGTTTCTTGGAGATTTGTCATGTTTTCACATTCATCTTAGGCATGTGCATTAGAAGTAGACAAGCAAACACACACTAGATTATGAGCAAGCAGTTAACCTTGAAAGACCGAATTCTTCGGGTGTATAGGGGTGTCTAACACCTTCCCCATGCGTAACAAGAATCCTTAACTTTTCTCTGGCCCTCAATGGCTAGGTGTTGTATCCATTAGGCACGTAGCATACACGCATCCATTTGTATCATTTTCTTGCATTCATATGCATCTTGGTTTTCCTCATTTTCCCATTAAAAGACTAGGTGGCGACTCCTTTTCCTTATCCTTTTCTTATCCTTCTTTGGTGTTTCTGAGTCGAGTCTCCCTCCTCGGATTCTCCATCTTCGCAACGGCCATATCGGGATTCTTCATGTGTTTCCACGCACCGAGGATTCGTGCAGGGTTCCACCGGCATGGCCACAGGAATTGGCAACTTTGCTGGGGATAACTAGATTCTGGTTTTCATGTTGGTTTTCCTGCTTGCTTGACATTGTTTATACGCTTTGTGTCTATTTTCTTGTCCTACTTGTTTGTACATATTTGACTGTACATTTTTTGTGTGTCATTTTACACGATTGCTATGCCACAACACATGCACATGACCTGATTCATGCCTTTTGTAATGATGCTTGCTTCCTTTTTCACCTACATGATAACACAACACTAGCACATGCCATGCTCATGCCTTTTGCTTGTTGGTTGAGTGTTTGGATGCCATGATTGTGCGTATTCTTCCCTTTCTGTATTTGCCATGATTAGGAGAGTAGAGACATGGTTGCCTCCCTTCCTGGTTAAAATAAAACACACAAATTCGGATGAACAAATAATAAAGCATAACTAGAGACAAATGTTCACAATCCCCTTGGTTTAATAAAACGCAAGTAAAAGACACCAAGCGTATGTGCATGAATGATCATTTTAGAAAGCATGCATCTTCTCCTCTCTTGTGTCCACCCATAGTTTGTGAAGAACAGTTCTGGTTACCCGATCTATTGCTTTGGTGTAGGACGTGTTGCCATTCTGTCCCCCATTGTCTGGGGTCGTGTCGGAGTTAGTAGAGGGTACAACTCTTTGCTACTGCAGGAGTCGACGCCACCAACGCACCACTCATTCATTGACTACGCATTGGCCAGGATTTAGAACGGGAACCTTACTTTTTTGATCAAAGTCAAAACCTAAACCCATGAGTGCGTCCCATGTAGTCAACCCCAAGTAGGACATGCATGGTGAGAGAGTGCATATTAGGAGCATTCATGTGCATGTGTGCCATTCTGCCACCCTAACAAACAATTGCATAGCTCACATGTTTCTTCTTTTGTTTTGTCTTTTTCTTTTCTCTTCACTCACAAACTAGTTTTTTTCCTCTTTACAACTCAGTGTTCCGTGTGCGAGTTACTAGGCCAAAGCCTGGGTGATCCTTTCAGTGACCTTAGTCTTGAGGCATTGCTCTCAATTGTCCTTCCTCGAGCTATTCGTCACTTCCGACGATAGCTCCTCGTACGTGTTGTCCCCTTGTCTGCAATCGTAGTCCCATCCTTACTCGCTCACAATCCATTATGACCCAGTGAGCTTCTGAGACTTTTGTATCAGCTACATTGAAGGGGATCCTTATTTTCGCCCCTCCTTCTTCCCTTATTTTGACATCTGTTACTTCATCTACTCTCCATGAAAGCCACTTTCAGGCACATGGAGTTCCCTGCCCTTCAATTTTGGGACACTGGCAGACCCTGATTGGTTTAGAGCCCGTGACTAAGGCGGTTACTGTGACCACCACAAGGACACCTGATCTGATAATGTCCTGTCCTTTGGTAAGCTCAGCCCCCCTTGACACATAGTTGGGTGCGATTGCCTCCTTTGTATTAATCCAACCAGTCGGATCTTTGAACTTCCAGCCCCCTTTGACATCCCTTCCGCTTGCTCTTCTGGCCCTCGGTACCGCTATCGATGGCTCCGCTATTGTGCAATCTCAGCAACTTTGGGTCCTTGCATTGAGACTGCAAAACATGGCTCTCTCTTTGGATCCTACTCTGACTACTTCTATTTGTCCTGTTCCTAAGGTTCCATATCAGCCACTCAGACATTTCATGCTACACTTGTCACACCACCACCACAGCCATCGCCACAACTTCTTGCAGCCTCGATGACAGGCACCATATCTCTGCCATTAGCATCATCACCATTGTACACACAGCATATTCCTCCATCTACTGGTGGTCTGCCTTTTGGGCTGGCAGGAGTACAGCGGCCTATGAACTCGGCCATATCGGTACAACAGTTGTTCCTCCCACACACAACACCATGTCCAACACAGCATACACGCATTCATTCATTTGCATCATTTTCTTGCATACATATGCATCTTGGTTTTCCTCGTCTTTCCATTAAAAGACTAGGTGGCGACCCCTTTTCCTTATCCTTTTTATTATCTTTCTTTGGTGTTTCTGAGTTGAGTTTCCCTCCTCGAATTTGCCATCTTCACCATGACCAGATCGGGATTCTTCGAGTGTTTCTACGCACCAAGGAGTCGTGCAGGGTTCCACTGGTATGGTCACACTAGGTCATGAGCAAGCGGTTAACCTTGAAAGACCGATTTTTTCGGGTGTATGGGGGTGCTTAACACCTTCCCCATGTGTAACAAGAATCCTTACCCTTTCTCTAGCCCATAGTGATTTGCACACTACATCCATTAGGCACGGAGCACACATATGTTTCTTTGCATTGATTTCTCTAAGTTTTCTTTGTGTTTGGTTTTTCTCGTCTTTCCATTAAAAGATTAGGTGGTGACTCCTTTTCCTTGTCCTTTTTATCCTTTTTTGGTGTTTCTGGGTCGAGTCTCCTTCCTTGGATTCACCATCTTCACCGTGACCATCTCAGGATTCTTTGTGTGCTTCCACGCATCGAGGAGTCGTGCAGGGTTCCACCGGCATGGTCACAGTGTGTGTGTATGAAGACAAAATAAAAGAAATGCAAAAAGAGTGCACAGTAAAAGCTTAGACATTTTCTGACATCGTCGTCTCCCCACAATAGGAATCATGCCCCCTACGCCCGTCACTATTTCCCTACGCCCTGCCATGCTCTACCAACGCCGAAAAGATTAGGCAGTGGAGGACCGTAGGTGGTAGGTGGAAGACGATGAGGGGAGGAGGTGTATAAGAGGAGCATGGGGTGGTCGATCGGGAGGGGAAAGACAGAAGAGAGTGAGAGTAGAGGAGAAACTAGAGGAAAAGAAAGAAAGAGAGGAAGAGGGAGTGGGAGAGTGGGATCCGGAGAGGAGAGAGGTTGCTAGAGGAGAAGAAGCTCGTCGGAGAGAGTGCAGACCACCAGAGGATAGAGGGATCACTAGAAAACCACTTTGGGTACATGTCCCGCTTTCGATCCCCTTTCGTTGTTTCATGCCCTAATTCTTGATTAATGATGTGATTTTGATTTAAATTCATGAAAATAAGTAGTATAGCATAGATTCAAAGATTTATGATATAACACATTTTCAGTATAGTTAGATGAATTGTTTGTGGATTCTGAAAAATTTTCATAGTTTGAGCAATAATGGTTTCAAATGAGTCCCCTAGCTTTCGATTTTCATATCTCATGCTATGCTCCATGGTTTTTAATGAAATTCATCCCAAATGAAAGTAGACTTGGCATGCTAGGAATGTGTATTTTTGCAAGATTTGTGATTCACCAGAGATAGGTCCACCGAAGGTCCCATTTCCGGTGAACGACGATTATAGGGTAGATTTCATTATTATGAAATCACCGAAAATGGCATACTGAATTGGTTCGATATGTCGTGGCAGGGGATTTCGATATGAGTAAACGAGAAACCCATGTAGACACCTCGATTTTGAGACGGCTTGTTGATGGAGCCAGTGGTGATGAATTCAGATCTTGCTTTCCCAAACATAATCCTCCAAGTGCACCAAGTTAACCTAGAGTCATGGTGTAGACACCCCAATTTTTTGATTTTGCAGGATGGAGATGTGGTGGCTGAGCTCAAACCCTCATTAGGCCTATTTGACTTCATGGAAGCCCATTTAGCCCATTTGGACCCATTCAGCCCTAATTGGGCCCATGCGGGCCCACAAGGCCCACATAGGTCCATTAAACCCAGTCTAAGCCTGTTTGGGTCCACAAGCCCATTCTAAACCCATTTAACACTCATTCAACTTGATTGGGCCCATTTGGTCCATTTGGGCCCACATAGGCCCATGAAGCCCACAAGGCACACAATGGCTTGACCTACATTTCCTCCTACTTGATTCTCCAAAGTTTAGCCTATTTCTTCCTCATCTTCCAAAATCAAGTCAATTTCTACATTCATTTATTTCCTCCCTCAATTACCTAAGTTTTCCTACTAAATAATCAAAATTACACATTCTTCATAAATTCCCTGATTGAACCCATCTTCTTCTTCAATTATCTGATTTTCCTGGTTCAACCTCAAATCCTCCCCTACTGAGTTCAGCCCAGCACCTCGCCACTGATCCAGCAAGCCAGAGCATCTCAACCATTGGATTAGCCATCGTCGGAGCTTGGATCGCCGTTCGTTCTGCCGACAACCAAGGGGACAGGAGGGGACAGCGGTTAGGGAGTGTCTGTTAGTCTGTTAGGAGGAGCGTTTGGTTTGTTAGAGGAGTGGGCCAGTCTGTTGCGAGTGGGGGAGAGCATTCTGTTACAAGTTTTTTTGTTGGGTTCCGGTGGCCTATATAAGGAGGCAGCCAACAATTCAGAAGGGGATGCATTTAGAACTTTTCCACCGCACGAGAAAGAGAGCAGAGAGAATTCAGAGAGAGCAGGGAGCGAGAGGGAGAATCCTGAGCTCGAGGAGCAACTCAAAGCTCCGACAAATTGCCTCCAACCAGTTACGTTCTTTGAATCCCTCTCCAGCCTTTAATTCATAGCCCCTAGGTCTTTTCCTCTCTTTCTGGAGCGATTCCAAGAGATCCAGAGGTGTTCTCTGATCGGAATCGCTCTCCAATGCCCTGCTGTCGCCAAACTCCGACGAAAAAGGTGGGGGGGGGGGCAATCCAGGACGTGTCCTGGACCCCCGAGTCTTCCCTCCTCCTCCTCTGGCCTCCTCGGAGCTTTTCTGCTCCGTGCCTCGCCGCTCTGCCACTCCAGAAGCCCGCACCCAGCCCTCCGGAGAATCGCCTGGATCCCGCCGTCGCCGGAGAAGACGACGGAGTCCAGAGATCGACCGTGCGCCTCCCACATCGCAGGGCACCTCTAATCATCCAGGATCACTCCACCACCTCCCGCGAAGACTCTCGAGCCCCCAGATCGACGCTGCTGCCACTGGAGCGCCGCTGCAACCTTCCTCGCCGGAGATCGACCGTCGTCGACAGCCAGAGCCGTTCCGCTGCTCCACTCAACTCCTGGGGAAGGGAGGAGGTTCCTCTCAATGCCCTGTAGCCACCAGGACCTGTGGACCACCGCTCCTCAGCCTCTAAGAGAGCTCCATCTTCCCTGTTGCCTTCGCCGGAGCACCTCGTTGGCGAGGTAGGTGGGAGGCTTGTTCCAGCCGCTGGATCGCCCATCCAGTCCGTTGGATGTCTTCCTCTTTTCTCCCTCTTGCTTCTCGTGGAGTCTAATCTAAGATCGGACCACGGGAAGGCTTTGTTTGCCCCCCTTCGGCAGTCGTCGGCGGCAAGCTCCGTCGCCGGTGACCGTCATTTCTTTTTCATTTTAAAAAAACATTTTAAAACATTTAAAACAATTTACATGAGCATATAGAATAAGCAAGCACGCATTTAGCAGACCATAGACAGTAGGAAGCCTAGAAAGACCTAGTTTTCTCGGGCGCATGGGGGCACCCCTTCCCCATGCGTAACCAGAATCCTTACCCTTTCTCTGGCCCGCATTCATCTTGCATTATCCATTAGGCACAGATCACACATGCATCTTTGCATCTTGTTTGCTTTCTGCCTTTTTGTGGTTTTTTTTATTTTCCTCGTCTTTCTATTAAAAGACTAGGTGGCGACTCCTTTCCTTATCCTTTTTTTTTCCCTTTGGTGTTTCTGGATCTTGTCTCTTCCTCCGGATTCACCATTTTCGCTGTGATCGTATCAGATCTCCTCGTGTGTTTCCGCACACCGGAGTAGGTTGGAGAACCGCGCCTAGGGGTTCCACCGGCATAGTCACAGGAACTAGTGACTCCGCTAGGGATAACCAGGTTCTAGCTTTCGTTCTGGTTTCCCTACTTGTCTTTGGTTTGTTTGCTTGCTTGCTTGATATTTGCTTGTACATATTTGACTACACATGCCTTTTTTCGCTTTCTTTACACTGTTGCTATGCCACTGTACATGCACATGCTTTGATTCATGCTTTGTTTGTCAATACTTGCGTTTTATTCACCTACTTGAGCACAACACAAGCACATGCCATGTTTATGCCTTTTGTCTAACTCTTGGATGCCATAATTGTGTGTTTTTCCCTTCTTTTCGGATTTTCCATGATTAGGAGAGTAGAGACTTGTTTGCCTCCCTACTTGGTTAAAATAAAACACATAAACTCAGTTGAACAATTAATAAGGCGTAACTAGAGACAAATGCTCATAAATTCCCTCTGGTTAAAACACACAAACTCAGTGGAACAATTAATAAGGCTTAACTAGAGACGAACGATCACAATCCCCTCTGGTT